>QANZ01007353.1:43073-70315 GCA_003254925.1 Chamaecrista fasciculata
TCTTCTTNGGTCTAATAAAATATTTATTTAATTATAATAATTAATAAAATATTTTATTAATTATTATAATTAATAAAATAAAGTACCAAAAATAACCTCAACCCTCATATCTCTTTTGTGCAGGCAATGTGGACTTATTTTACACACCCAATATTAGACTTAGGTCCAACAGATAAATCTGTCATAGACAAACCTTTCTACAATCCTAGATATCAAGAATAGTTATTTTGGTCTACACAAAGAAATATCATAATATAAATTAAAAAAAATATAAAAAATTTGAAATTAGAATTAACTAATTTGATGGTTATTGTGGTTATGTTCATTCATCATCAGCTTTTCTAACTAAAGCTTATATTCTTGAGACATACTTTTTCTTTGATTAAAGATAGATCTTGGCATAAAGTTATAATTAAATCAGACTGTTTGGTTACTATTGTCTCTATTATAGGCAGAAATGCGAACCTAACGACCAACTTATTTGCTAAGGTGAATGTTAAGAGGACGTGTTGTTAGCTAAGATGACATCAATTGTCTCATGGCGGAGGCCCAAGTTTGGGGGCCAAATCATAGTCGAATCATGGCGCTTGGGCGTATGCTCTACTGTGAGTTATGGAAATAGAGTTGCGCCCTTCGTAACAACTATAGCTTTTGACCTAATGGTAAGCGTTTGATCTTAACAGGTGTCTTGTTGGTTGGGTTTGTTCACCCCGATCTTCTCTTTAGAATATTATTTTTGCAAATAGATTAGCCACTAAGGAGACATCAAGCATTAGATCATAGTCGAATCATGGCGCTTGGGCGTATGCTCTACTGTGAGTTATGGAAATAGAGTTGCACCCTTCGTAACAACTATAGCTTTTGGCCTAATGGTAAGCGTTTGATCTTAACGTGTCTTGTTGGTTGGGTTTGTTCACCCGGATCTTCTCTTTAGAATATTATTTTTACAGATAGATTAGCCACTAAGGAGACATCAAGCATTAGATAATTTGTGACTTCTTTCATATCTTCTTAGTCTTTCGTTTGTGTTAATTTGTTCTGTTTATGTTCTATTTTTGTTCCTTTTTCTCCTCTCAATGTCCGTCGTTGTATTTCGTCTTTGTAACTAATTATATATTCCAGAGTTCTAATATAAAGTGTTCCTCTTTCATTTATCATATTTGAGCCTTCAGGCCATACATTTGGCCGAAAAAATATGACACAGACTGTTAAAACTTACATTCAAAAAACCAATATTTATTTTATTTTATAGCACTATTACATGTAGCAATCATTAACTTAGTTTCAGATAGGGCTAACTGCAACAATCATCATAAAATTAAAACAAAATTTAATTTTTCTAACTTCGAAATGAAAAACTTGACAAAAGGAATGTTCTTTTTACTAGATTTCTTTCCCTATTTTTCAAATTTAAAGAAATTATATTGCACAATAAATAAAATTCACATAATTTTGCGTTTTTAACCCTAAGAAGTTATATCAAAATTTATTTTCGGAAAATATTTTTGCGTCCTTCAATTTTATATCAATTTTTAATTTTGTCATCAAATTTTATTTATGGTCAATTTTGTCAGTAAAATTTTATATTTTAGTCAATTTTATCATTTACTCATATTTTATCCAATGAATTAACAACATATTTCATATAACTAATACTATATAATGTAAAATTGAGAAGAGAAAAATTTAAATTTTAACTCAAATTAAAAGCTACACTAGAATCTTATGTGAATTTGTTGGATGATGATAGTCAAATAAAATCAACTAAAATGTAAAACTTTTAAGCCAAATTTAGCCTTAAATAAATTTCGGAGATGATTGAAAATTGATGTAAACTTTGGAGAAAAAAAAAATGTGCTTTTGCCTTTCTTTTTAAGAGATGCATTTTATAAAATGAACTGAAAATAAAACCAAAACACAATTAAGAGTTCATACTCATTGCTCCTATTTTACCTCTTAATGTAATTTGTATTAGAGTGAAGTCACAAGTTAACTTTAAACCACACTTAACTTGATTCATAGGTTTTAAACTAAAATATTTATTTTCCAAAATATAAATAACAATGGCTTTAAAAATATAGTAACTATATTTTACTCACATGCAGAGAGATTCCCAATTGATCCTCCAAATATTCCTTCTCATCTTCATCCAAATTTTAATAACAAAACTATCAGTTGACTTGTACACCAGATTTGAGATGGATTGATAATGTCAAATAAATTTCATTGTGAGTCAATAAACCACTAAATTTAACTTAAATATTGGATTGAAATATAATGGAATGGAACTAGTGTAAACATTATATTACTTCAAGGATCAAATTAAAAGAAATAACAAGCAAAAGATGAAATAGAATATCAAAATACCGCATTCTGCAACAAAATACAAAGGGTAAATTACATTTTGGTACCCAGTTTTATGGACCGGTTTCACTTTGGTACTCTGTTCTTTCAAAAGTGGCACTTTGATACCCTGTTCTTTGCACCGTTAACACTTTGGTATCCAAATTTATTTGTGTTAAGTTTTGACGACAAAGTCACAGTAAAAACACTCAAATGTCCATTTTTCTATCATTTCTCACTTCGAATCTCAATGTTTTTCACAATTTTAGAGTGTTTTAGCGTTAGAATCATGAAAAATGAGAGGAAAATGGACATTTGGGTGTTTTTACTGTGCATGAGATGGTCACGTGCGCACTTCGCTGTCAAAACTTGACAGAAAAATAAATTTGGGCACCATAATGTTAACAGTGCAGAGAACAGGGTACCAAAATGTCACTTTTGAACTAATGAGGTACCAAAGTGAAACAAGTCCATACTTCATAGAACAGGGTACCAAATTTTAATTTACCCAAATACAAATGATATAAACTCGAAGGAAACAGTTATTTTAACTGATAAATCATAAGATATAAATAGCTAGCTCTTCCAATCAAGGATCAAAATGAACCAAAATAGGAGGCCAAAGGCATTGCAAGATCAATCTGAGAAAATGGCATGTATACGCTGCGTTTAATTACCTCCTAAAATGAAGCAGCTCCAGGCTAATGAGATTTTACATAATTGATTGAATAAAGAGAGCCTTTTAATTCCTTCTTGTACAAAAGGCAAGCAGGCCCTTAGCACAAACATCAAACAAAGTCAACAGTGCAATGTGACTGACTATTCTAGCTGGCTACAAAGTGTTGTTCTCAAATTGCTAACTGTACATATACCGGCATGACACAGAAAAACCCCTCACACTACGGAAATGGATCCTCTACATTGTCACTCTCTGTATTTTTGGTGCATTTTAAAAGATAAAGGAAGTAGTAGAGAGAGAAAGTATAGGTCCAATATATTAATTATTTTGTAGGACCCACACTTTCTCTCTCTACCTCTTCCTTTATCTCTTTAAAATGCACCAAAAAATGTAGATATCAAATGCAGAGGATCCAGATCCCTCACACTACTACTGTACCTACTGTCTATCAGCATCCGGTTGCTTAATCCAGAGACGAGCTGGTATTGGCAGTTTCATCCTCACTAAAGCTAGATGGCATTTCCATGGCAGACCTATACAATTCGCGGAGCTGTCAGAAAGGAGTATCATATCCAATACCGATATGGATGAAAACAAAGTCTAGTTGTTCTTTCAAGTATTTGTTATAGTATTATCTAATAGACACTTAACATAAAGATAGTCTTTACATTTTACAGCTCAATATCACACCCTTGACTCATTTGAACTCTGTAGGGGTGTTCTTGTAAACTCAAACTCTCGGAAGTTGGCTTGTCTTGGGATTCATGTAACAATTATTAAAAAGTGGCATGAATTCGGAAACATCATATAATGTAATGGATGGCTGAGAGCTCGAGCACACTCTCAGTGAGGTTCTTTTTCTCTCTATGTCATAATTTTATTGAAGAATTTGACAGCAAACATGTAATCAATTTTGTAAGAAAAAAATGGAAATAATCTTTTCAAGTTTCAACACCAAATGAAAAAAATGGAAATAATCCTTTTCCCCCATGAACATTAAAGCTCAATAATGAAAATAAATGCAAACAAATAATCTGATGGACCCACAGTAAAAAATATAGTTATAGTATACAAAATCAGAGGTAAAGAAGAGAAGGAAAGGGCTGGACCTGCAGAAGTTGGGCCTATTGCAGAAAAGACAAAGGTTTCTAGAGGAGAGAGAGAGAGAGAGAGAGAGAGAGAGAGAGAGAGAGAGAGAGTGGAAGAATTAGTGTGGATTGGCTAATATATATATATATGTGTAAATTGTCTTAGGGGAAGGGGAGGAAAATATTAGGGAAAGGTTTGGGAGAGAACTTGGCCTCTCGAAAGCCAAGTAACCTAGGGTGATGTGTGTGGGATTTTCTGCATTTAGTACTACTTGTATCAGCTTACTCTCTCTAAGAGTGAGTTTTATCTTCATTTTGGTGGTGAATATATAGAGGGTTCTAACATAATCCAATAAGAAATTATAACTCAAAATGGCAAACACAAGAGAGGAAGCAAATAGCAAAGACTGCACATAGGGAAACAAAAATCTACAATGAACTGGGTAAGCTTGAAAGCATGTAAGCATGACAAATTATTGAAGAAATAAAAGCCAACCTCTGAGTTATTCGCGGTCGCATATCAGCAACAGGTTCTTGTCTAATAATATGTTGCCGAGGTAGATCAACACCATCTTTTCCGACCTATAATGTTTATGTATGAAAAACAATTATTAATGTCACATATACATGTAACTAGAAACTGAAATACGACAAAAGGATGGCTTGCACCAACACGCCGTGGCAACTCCTCTATTTTTTCATTTATGATACTTTGAAAACAGATTAACTTCAAGATAAATTATTAAGAATAATGATGATAACAATTGTAAAACTCCAAGACAATAACAAAATTCTCAGTCATAGACGGTAACAAATTTCTAATCCTTTAACAGTTCCACTATGACAGGATTCGCAACAATACACTTGCAAGGACTACAGGAGCAAGGTCACTAGAAAAGCAAAATTCCACAGGCAGCAGCAGCATATAAGTTTAAGCTGCTAAAACTCACCATGATTTCATTTGAAAGCATCTTCACTCCATCTGAATCATCAAAATGTTTTCTTTTTTTCCTCTCTCCATTAGACTTCTTTTCCTGTTCCATGTGCAACCAACACACACACATAAGGTGATATTTTCAATCATTAATTGCCAAGTAAGCATATTAGGTGAAAATCCTAGCTGACCTTTACCATCCGAGTAGACAGCCCCCTATCTTCAGCATCCAAGGAAGCAGAAGCTTTACTGATTGCCTTTGAAGGCTTAGATTTTATATATTCACTCCTATGCTTCAAATTAACATCATCATAGCCATGCAAAAGTGAGTCTGTCAGGTTTTTGGAAAAATTCCCTTCATGGTGATCACTATGGTTAGAAACAGAATCAGATTTCATCCCTTCAACACCATGATTAGAGCCAATTCTAAGATTCTTATTGCTGTGATAAACATATGCTTCTCTAGTAGAGTGTTCGTAGAAATCCATAGAAGAGTTCCCGTGAGGCAAAGGGTTGGTATAGCTGTACAAAGGCACCCTTTGCTTTGAATGTTGGCGCGGTTTCTTATCCTGGAAGTCAGAGTAGTCTGGGCCTTCCATATGTGAATCTTGGGAACTTAATTTGGTACCATAGGATTCATATCTCTGCAAATACATAAAGAAAAGGGGGAGGCTTTAGAATCTCAAAATGGACAGTTAATTGCTGTTTTTTATTAAATTGTTCATTCTCACCAAAAACATTAGATAAATGCCCAATTTGTATAAACATATATCAACCGACATTATTATCATTATATAATATAAAAAGACAGTTCAGATGAACTTATTAAATGACAAAAGAAAGACATTAGAAATTTCCACTTACAGAGCTAAGACTGGGTTGTCTTTTCATAGCACGATTTTCAGGAGAATTGGAAATAACAGTATTTGCTGTATAGTATGGTTCTGCAATGGCATTCACCAGATTAGAAATAACAACCACAATTAGAAACAAGATCTAGATTTAAGTGAAACAAAAAAAAGGAGCAACATTTCTTGACCACCATGTGCAACAAATGAAAAGCAAATTGAAAAAAGAGGATAAGCTTTGGCTTGCCAAATCCATATTTTATAAACCATAAAACATAGAATCCAACACCAGGAACATGTTCCCCAATATTACAGCTGAGTAAAGCAAAAGCTCCTTTATTTAAGCAACATATACCCAAAAAAGAAAAGAGAAAGTTTCTTTTGGACATTTTCTACTGTAGAGTGTAGACAACATTAATGCTTGGTATTTAGGGACCTTCAAAGAAGGCGTTAACACGAAATCTCAACTTTGAGGAACACCTTGTTCCGGGAAATAACACAACCAAGATGAAGGTTCATTAGAACATTGTAAATGCTATTTCATAGAAATAACTAACTACCCAGCAGACCTTCTGGAATCCTCAGGAACTTCAACTGGCAGTGACAGACAAATAAACACCATTTTACTCTTGCAAAACCAATAAAGCGAGAATCTGATAAATAGAATGGAATGTCTATGGCACAACATACCTTGAACTGGATCTGGAATTTGACACTCAAATGCCCCTGGAGGAAGTGGATCAAATTCTACATCAAGTAGTGGACCATCTTCCCTATAATTCCTTCCTAATTGCTGCTTAACAGCAGTTATAGCAGGGTTTTCTATCTCTCCCTTCACTTTCAGATAACCTGATGGTTTATATCTCATATTAATGGCACCCTTGGGATTCATAGGAGGCAGAGCCCCATTAGGTGTTAGATATCTAGAAGGCTCAGCGCCATATGAATCCCGATCATGCAAAGATGAGCTACTCTCAGACGATGTGTCATCCATTGCAGTAACATTTTCTGCATAATGGTTCCTACGCTCATGGGCCATATCTGCAACTAAAATATCATGACTATAAAGGCCACGACTCTCAACCTCTTTGGGATCAAGATGCCTATAATCACCATGTTTAGTGCTTCCACATGAATCTTGCCCTAGTCCACTGCCACGATCTTGGATGACACCACTTGAAATATCTTGCCGGCCATTAGCACAAACGTCCTCTTTCAACAATCTTTTATCTTTTAGCCTTCGGTGACAAAACCATCCAGATATTTGTTTTTCTGTCAAACCTAGCTCCTCAGCAAGTTCTATTTTCATTTCCTCTGTCGGATATTTGTGCTCTGAAACAAAAGCAAAAATTGTTCCTGAAAAGTTAGGACTTAGAATGATCCATTAGCACCATATATAAGAAGTATCATTACCTACCATTATAAAATTTCTCCAAGGCAGAAATCTGCCCAGGTGTCTTGAGTTTTCTCTTATTTTTCTCCATGGAAACTTTATTTTCTTCTGATTGCAATTCTCCTGATTCTGAACATCAACATAAAAGAAAAGTTAAGTGCATTTCTTAGAAAGGAAACAATAATTACAGTATGAAACAAGAAAAATCTAATCTCACGTCAGCCACAATAAATGATCCAATAATGACTTGGAATCGCATAGATGATCACATAATACAACATGCTGGAAAGGGATGAGAATATTAAAAAGATTGGAAGCATGGATTACTAGAGTCATTGTAAAATCATGTGCATAAAAGATAGAAGACAATCCTTTTGAGTTAAACAATTATCCAATATTAACTCATCAAAAAGAGATAAGTTTCATGGAAAATGTCCACGTGGATTTGCAACAATAATTTAAGTTTCAAAAGGATCCATATCAGTATAGCATTTATAAGTGGAGATAGAGTCAAATGCATACAAAAAGTCAGGTCATCTCGAAACGTTGCTGCTTTCCTCAAATATTAAGGATAAAGCTGTTTTTTTTATCAATGATTGAAGAAGTGATTTGGCAATGAAAAGGTTTAGAAAGGAGTATGGATAACTGAGGAGCTGCTTAAATGATATAAACCCTCCAAAAACACTTTCCAGAGAATAGGAAGTTCTTACATATAAAGACATGTGCTCTCTCAGTAACTACAACATTGCAATTACTACTTTCATCGAAGCACTGATTTATGAGTGAATTGTTCACAAGTTTCCAATCCCATGTAATACAAATTAAAAACATAGAACAGCAGTGAGCCCAAAAGTTAACTGTATATTAATTATTAAGTACACTAGATTCTAAACTGGTAGAAGTAGAACCATAAAATATCCAGAAATTCATGGTAAGTTAATATGATTTGGTTGAAATTTCATGACAGTAGGGAGCTGCAACCCCAATACATGGCATAAAACAATTTGGGCAGAGGGAACTTGAGCAATCCAATATATGACGAAATTTCATCAATTTAGAATAGGCATGCCCAATTTATAATAAAATTCTTACAAAAATCAGTCATTCAAATGCTCAAGAAAATGAAAATTGCAAGTATTTCTCTGTAAACCTTGCAAAATCACATGGGGCGCGACTCAGAAGGTAGATCCATGCATAAACACTAGTTTTTTGGTCATTCAAAACAAAATCAGCTCAAAATTTTAGTTATAAGATAAATGTAGGGAAGGAAATTAACTGAAGACATTAAATATAACATATTTATAATTTAATGCCACAATAAAATATCAGGAACCCAATACCCAAATTATACAAAAACATAAAACCCGATTTTCCTTCTGTTTGACGCACTGTCTCAAAACCCCAATACCCAAAATTCAAACCCTGGTTTCGTATTCACCATTAAAACCACCTCTATCAGAATGTGAACAATTGATATCCTTAAACCCAATCGAGTCATTCAATGGTCGAAATCGTAAGCAATCTGACAAAATCATTCAACCACCATATGAAATCTCAAATCTCCGATACAACTAAAGATCAAGGAAACAAAGCTGTACCTTCCATCGGTGAGAGAAATTCTGATATATCTCCTTCCTCTGCGAAAGAGCTTGGGCCAAGGGTGCGGAATTTTATCACTAGCTTCTCGGAAAAGCGAGAACAATTACACGAAAGCAAAGGAGAATGCAACGAAAATCAACAAATTTTCGATTGAAATGTTTCAATTTAACGCCGAAATTCTCAGAGAGATAGAGAAAGGAATTTCTGGTGAAGGCATGCGAGAAGCAATTCGCCCCTTAGAGTTTTGCCTTTGCTTATACTAGTCAACTTTTACAGTTTGTTTTGTTTGGTTGGCTAAAGTTCTATTTTGGTCCTGAAGTTTTCTCAAAGTTTCATTTTGGCCCCTCAAGTAGTTTTGGTTCCGTTTTGGTCTCTTAAGTTTCCAAAATGTTTCACCGTGACCTTGTCAGGTCTAGAAGATCAACTGAAGAAGACATTTTTTGGACTCCATTGGGTCAAGAAGAAGAAGAAGAAGAAGAAGAAGCCCTAAAACCCCAATTTATTTCTTATTTCTTATGTTTTAATCCTATTATAAAAGAAAAATGATCTTAATGTAAAAAAGATAAAACTTTTGGGAGATTAAAGTTAGTTTTTCTTATTTTTTTCCAACGAAAAAAGTGGATGGAAAAGAGTCAGGGATTAACCGTGTAACTTTTTGAAAATTTAAGGGATCAAAACGGAATGAAAAAAATTTGATGGACCAAAACAGAACATCAAGTAAACTTGAGGGACCAAAATAAAATTTTGGGCCAAGAAGGAGGAGGAGGAACATGACTGAAGAATAAGGATGATGGTTTATTTCTTGTTTTTTACATTTTAATCCTATTATAAAAGAAAATGAATCTTAATGTGAATTAAATAAATAAAATTTTTGGGAGATTAAAATTATTTTTTTTTATTTTTTAACGGAAAAAGTAAATGGAAAAAAGTCAGAGACTAATGGTAAAACTTTCTGAAAACTTAAAGAACCAAAACGGAAGAAAAAAACTTAAGGGACAAAAACAGAATTTAAAACAAACTTGAGAGACCAAAATAAAATTTTCACCTGTTTGGTTTGATTGGAAAAACATTTTCCAGTTTGAGTTTGACTCTATTTTATTTTAATTTTTCAATTTTAAAATCAATCTAAAACAACGCAAAAAAAAAAATCATAAGCTTTGAAATAGAAAAAAAAAAATCATATTCTACAAGTTTAATTTGATTTTAGTTTTAATTAATTTCATTTGGACCTTATATTGTCCAAATTTGTTTTGATTTTTTTATCATAATTTTAACTACAAATTGCACTTCTGATGATCCTATATATTTGGAGTAAATTTTAATCTAACCCTTCAATTTTTTTTTTTTTGCAAAATTGGTTCTAAATATTTTTATAATTTGATATTTTTTTGTTTCAACTACTAATTAAATGTGGTTATATCTTTCTCGTCTTACGTTTAAATGTAACAAGTATCAAGCTATGTGTTATTTTTTACAAGTCATTTTTCTCTTCAAATAAGAGAGTTCGAGACTATTTTTTTCTTTTGAAGAGTCTTTTTCCTACTAGTGAGAATCATTAGGAAATGAAATTAAATTGGACCTGAAAGTGGGTCTAAGACCAATCTATTATAATTTTTCACTTTTTGGTCCTAAAGTCACTTTCGAGCTCAATCTAATGTCATTTTGTTGATTGCACCAACTTGGTAAGAAAAAACTTGTCAACAGTAACTTGTAGCTTCGAACTCGTCGCATTTGAACTTAAAACGAGAGATATATAACCAACTTCACTCGTTTGATTGTGAAACAAGTGACCCACTTCTGAGGTCTAACTTGACTATGTTTGTTGACGGTTCTAATTGGATAAAGCAAAGACTTGTCAAAAGTAACACACAACTCCGAACTCATTGCATTCGGGCTTGAAACGAGATAGATAAATTTGCATTCAGTCATTTGGACCAAAAAGTAAACAATTATAAAAATATGTAGAAACAACTTTGCACAAAAGAAAGTGAAGGATTTCGGATCCTCAAGACCCGACTCAAGAACCGAAACTTGAATCACAATAATAAATCCAGGCAAATATTAAAAACACATTGTGGAGCTTACTAACCTGGACGCCTTGGCTAATATTCTAGATCTTGCTAGTGGCTCTGCTCCACCAAAACTGATCTCCAAACGTTGATATCCTCATCACGAACTCTAAGAATGAACTCCACCAAACAGCGAGACTCTACCTACTAGTGGTAGAGCCATATTTCCACGACTGATCGCGAAAGAACAACTCTAAGAGAGAGACGAAAATATAACTATGTGGGTTCTCTCAATATGAAAGCAGCCTCTTCAACTCATGGAATCAACTAGCAACTTGAATGATGGGGAATCATTCCTATTTATAGGAGAATGAGAGAGCTCTCAAATACTAACTATCCGATGTGGGACTTAAGTAAAATAGCTCACATTCCAATGGATCAACCCATAACCCAATTGGACTCCCACAGAGGCGGATATTTAACCCACAAAATCTAACATACTCCTACTCGCACATGGTGGGAGGTCCATGACTTTCCTTATCAGAAAAGGAGTTCTCTTTCTCTCAATCTCTTATCGTTTTCTTTCATACTCCGTGTTAGTCGTGACCACTTGGCACGATATGTGGGAGCCTTATACTAGAAGTTTTTTAGGCTCAGTAATAAGTGATGCTACAACCCAAAAGGTGTGATGATGTGACCACTTGTATCATCTAAAAAATAAAGTGTCATGGTTCCCTAGAAGTGTTCATATACATGGCTAATTTGATCCCTCTAAGTCTGCAATAAGGCTAGGACTTTAGCCACACTCAATTGTGATAGGTATCCACATCCATGAGATCCTTCAAATGGATCACATAATGGGTTGACCTCAGGATACTATCACACATGTATATGTCAACAAATTCTTCCTTTCGCCTCCTTATCAATTAGATTAAAGATAGTTGCTTTCTTGACTGTCTCCCATTGGGCCATATTTTTCCCTAGACATTAAGAAAGACGTCAAAGTAGCATGCACTACCTTCTCTCATCATGATAGAGTCAAAGTGCATAAGGGTACCTTCTTGAAAGGACTGCCACATTCTTTCAGGGACTCACACAGCATTGAAGCAGCGATTGAAACGCATGTTGTGGTATTCTCGAGTGTATGTCGGTTTTGATTCTTCATTTTCACCACACAGAACCTAGTTCAGACTCACCTAGAATCGAACTTGAGATTGCTACCACACTTCTCTAGTTTCTCACAGCACCAAGCGGAGCACTCACGTCTGGCTACAGACATTATAAATAGCGGGGATTCATAATTTGATCATAAGACTTTCTCTTCGTCTTATCGGGTCTCATCCTAGTACATTTACTAGGGCGACTTATCAATTCTTTATTTGGTGTTTTCTTGTCCAACACTTAACACTTTTCAACTGTCTTTGGATATTCACACTTTATCCAACTATGGTGTTGAGGGAAAACATTTAAGTCTCATCTTGGCCCACGCCTCTTGTGTGTCCAAGGCGGTTGCTCGTGTGAGAGAGCCAACCTCCCAAGCATGTACGACATATTTTGTGTATTGTATAATATTCTTACTTCTTGATTTGCACAAAATAAAGGTATGTGATCAGCCCAAATATTGATATGATATTTTGTCTTCTTTTTACGTGTTTATAATGCTAATATGTTGCAATTAGACTAATTAATGTATTAAGGGTTGCACTAAGGTATGACATAATAAAATGAATGAAAATAGGTTATTTAGTGGTTATTTATTGTATTTTATAAATAAGTGCTATTTAATGGTTTTTTCAGTGTTTCAGATATCCAAACAGGGTCTAACCAAAGGGAAACGTCTAGAATCAACGAGAGGATCACAAAATGTTTTGCACCACCATGTTGGGCCGTCGGCCCAAATCAGGACTTCCCGCGGCGCAAGTCTCTGAGAGGAGTATGACGTCAGCACGTAAGCTTCAGCGAAAACTTAGGCTGAGCCATCACTTGAGCCAACGGCGCAAGTGACGACGCAAGAAGAGACGTAGTCTAGGAGAAGTTTTGGACGGCTAGGATTCAAGATACAGAGATAATAATCAAAAAATCGCGGATATTGCGTTGTGCCTTCGTGTTGGGCCGCCGGCGCAGGTGACGGCCCAAGTCCAAAATCGTTCATTGACTTGCGGATCAAGCATATTTTCGAGCCTATAAATAGAATTCGTCATTCTGCACTCAGAGCATCGTGCGACGCAGAGAGTAGAGAGCACTGTAGAAAATAGAGAAATATTCTTCATCTCAAAGTTCTTGTGAGATCATGGCAATTCAATATGAATTTGTTCATCTTTCCACCATGAGCAGCTAAACACTTACACCCGGAGGAGCATTGGAGCAAAGCATGAACTAGGGTCTACATTTAAGGGAGTTTTCTCACACTTGAATTAGGGTTTTACCTTCTTGTTCTTGATTTCTTGTTGAACCTGAGAACTAGTTATAATTTCTATTTATTGATTAAGAGCTTGGTTTCTTGACAATAGTTTTTGTTATTAAGATTTATGATTCTTGATCATTCTTTTATCATCAATTAGATGAGGGTTTTCAATTCTAGTTATGAATTATCTTGTTTAAGGTCTTTTCATGATTAAGTTGTCAATCTAGGTCATTAAGTAATTAATGACTACCTTAGGATGATTTGTATGAGATGCTCCACTTATCGTTAGTAGTGATGATTGCTTAATCCAATCGCTCTGTCGGGTACCTTCTCAACTTGGTTAATTCGTTTATTTATTATTGTTTTCTTTCAATCTAGTCCTTTAGTTAAAAATCACTAAATATTTATTGCTTAATTTAATTCGTGTCTTAGGTATTAGATCAACATTCCAAACTATTTCCTTTACCTTTTGCCGTTTAGTAAGAATTAAAGTACTATTCGCTTTTAAACTATATAAGTAAGTTCTCCTCGAGAGATCGACTCGGATTGCACCACTATAGCGCATTAATTCTGGTATTTTGGCCGCCTAGCGACGGGTGCGGTCAGTATGCCTTGGCAATACACCTTATTTATGATCAAGAAATAGTGTTTTTCTAAAGCTTGTCCTCATGACATAAAGTTTAACTATAAACTATGTTAAATTACCTTGATCTATGCAACTCTATAAATTTCAGATGTCACAAAACATGTTCTTAAGTGTTGGTGATACCAATGAAGAGTTCATTGGGGAACCTATGTCCCTTCAGGAATCTTTTCCCTTATTAGAGCAGGTATTTGATAGCTTGATGTATCTAAAACACTAGTTTTACAGCTTGTATTCTTCATACAACCAAGCCACCACTATGGGATTGAGAGAGATTAGAGCCAATGCTCCGTCATGGGTCATCTTGCGAGAACCCCCATTCACGATTACTTGGTGCGTAGACTAATATCACATGGTAATTTACAACTGTGTAACAACGTCTCATATGAAGTTGTTGATGGAGATTGTGCCCTAGGGCCAATCATTTTATAGATATGTTGTGAACATATCAATTAATTTATGGAGATAAATTAATGGTTATCATATTATTAGCATGTTTACTATGATAACAGTCCGTGATTAATTATGAGATAATTAATCTAAACTGTCCCTGGTCGCTCATTCAAGTGGGAACTTGAAATGAACTAAGACCAGCATGACCTCGGTGCATAGGGATGCACGCACTAGATGCTGGAACGAGAGTCATGGTGCAATTACGTAAGGGGTTACGAGTTGCTGGACTGACCCGGAGAGTCCTGCATGGGTTTAGTCATCAGCTTGCCTCTCTTGTACGCCTGTCACGACGCCTTAGACCTGAGGTCATCATTATTCCGGCGTTGCAGTTGTCAGACTTTGGCTTAGTCTAACGTTGCCCGTAGCAGGGTAGCCATAAGGGCTAAGTACGGGTTTGGTTGATTGCCGTGCTGAGGAATGTGGACTGACCAAAATTGGGATTTTGTTCCCCATTAAATTGGGAGATATCTTACTGGCGCCCTCGATGAGTCTGTCCAGGAAATGCATGGCCATGCTAGATATTGGGACTTACTCAAGGAGATCGAGAAAGTAAAGGTTTGGATCATGGATGACTTTCCCGTGCCTGATCCATAACCAAGATATCGCAGAACAATAGGGTCGGTGCCAAGGAGGTACGAAGGTTAAAATCGGTTTTGGTAACAAACGATCACTCACGTGTTTTGGGTAGTCGCGATGGCTTGCTAGAGTCCGCTCACGACTTGTAGGACATAGGGATGACCTACTGCCAACTTCACGTGGGGCCTGCTGGGTCACACACGAGCAGGATTAGAACACACTTTATAAGGGACACGAATTAGGGTAATTCGTGGGTCACTCCGTGGCCTAATTTAAGACACAGAGGAAATGTCTGGGACATTATGTCTTGTCTTAAATTTTCTACAGTTTAAATAATTGTTAAATGATTAATAGAGATTAATTATTTACAATTTAAATATTAGGAATAATAAATCAAATAATTCCTAAAAGTTAGGAGATTATTGATTTATAAAATTCCCTAATATTGGCATAGAGGGTGGCGCCTCTTTTTTTGATGATTTAATTAATAAAAATGTTTTATTAATTTAAGTCATGAGTTTGAATTTGAATTTGAGATTCAAGATTTGAATTAAGATATTGGGGTAATATTTTAATTCAATAAAGAATTTAAATTCTAGATTCAAAATTTGAATTAAAGATATTATGGTAATATTTTAATTCAAAAACATTGGGATAAAATAAGTTGGTCATGACTTCCTAAAAGTTAGGAGTCATTTTTGATTTATAATATTCCCTAAAATGCATGAGTTAGGCGCATGGTTACTTGTGGGACCCAAGGGAGATTTGATCTTCCATTTGATTCTCCAAGATAGCATTTGAATTTGAATTAAAATATTATGGTAATATTTTAATTAGATATTCAAGTCATAAAATATGATATTATTGTAATATCATGATTTTATAATTATAAAATTACCATAATTTTGGTAATTATATAAGCTTAAGTCGCCTAGCCCCAAAGTAAGTCATGAGATGCACACTTGAAACCCTAATTCATAAGAGCATTCATCTTCCTCCTTGTAGAGAGAGAGAGAAACTCGCCTCCCTCCTTGTAGAGAGAGAAGGTTCGACTTTTCTCCTAAGAGTTAGAGAGAGAAAGTCGATTTAGGGTTTGGGAGAAGAAGAACAAAAGGAGTTTTGTTGCTATCTCCTCCATTGTTGCGCCACCTTGCCTGGAATTCAGAGAAGGAGTTCCTGAGTTCAAAAGCTGTAGATTCAATCCCGAGTCTCTTTGGAGAAAGAGGCGTGGAGGCTAGCACCTCGTGTTCGGGAAACTGTTCGTGTGGATCACCGGTAGAGGAAGGACGTAGAGACGGACTTCTAGACTCACCAAGTATCACCAATCGATTGAAAGCTTGAGGTATAACATTTTTCATATCTGGTTTTAAATTCAACTAGCGGATCTCAGGGTTGGATTTTCCTGGGGAGCGCAAGTTTTTATTTACTATTTGCTTCCGCTGCGTGTTTTCCCCGGGGATTTCCCAACAGTTGTGTTGCGTCCTTCCATGGTACCTAGGCTTTCTTGGTGTAAACCACAGCTGTTTAGCCTAGGAGACCAATGTCACTGGATTGTCGGCTTTGTTTGCGATTTCCAAGTGACATAAAATCATCCCAAGCTTGAATGCCCCTCATACTGCCGATGATTATGCAACAAATTCTTCGTCAGAGAAATGCATGAATGTTTCTTTCTTTGGCCATGGTGCCTAGCAAGAAAACACACTCAGAAACGTACTTCCACTTATCCAAGTCTCTTAACCAATCGGCATCAGTGTGACTCATCACTTATAAGTCACTATGATAAAACAACCGATTGTCAGTAGTGTCCTACAAGTACCTTAAAATTCTCTAAACAGATGGTTGTCCTATATTTGAGTGATAATGACTCACCAAGCCGACTACAAAAGGTGAGTTGGAGTGAGTACACTCCCCATTGTACTTCATGCTACCAACCACATGTGTGAGAATTTATCTTCATGACTCTATTTCTGACTTAGTCTAAAGGCATAAAGCAAGACTACTCGCCATTTCTACTAAGGCATCACTTGGGTTCAAGTTTCGTCTCATGGAATCTACCAAGAATCTCTTCTATGTAAGATTCTTGTGACAGAGTGAGCTAATTCTTGGAGCAATCTCCATGAATCCAGACTCCCATTGTCTAACCCATTCTTTCATCTTAAAAGATGAAAGGATAACCATTTTAAATGGCTGGAGCAACCCATATGTTGTTTCTAATTGACCATATCTCTTCTACACACGGTGTGGAGGTAATGAAATACTCTCAACTTTCTTGACATGAACTAAG
This sequence comes from Chamaecrista fasciculata, assembly GCA_003254925.1. NCBI lineage: Eukaryota > Viridiplantae > Streptophyta > Magnoliopsida > Fabales > Fabaceae > Chamaecrista > Chamaecrista fasciculata. Next base: position 60,327 of record QANZ01007353.1, read on the forward strand.
CGGTCAATTACCACGAGTTTAGATGAAGGTACGCAAGATCTTGATAGATCTCTGAAGTTAGCACATTTGTGCTCCTGACCTCTTGCCACAAAATCCACATGGTCATGTATATAAACCCCTTCACTTAGGTTGCCACTCAAGTAAGCGATCTTGACATTGAACAGATATACTCCTAGACTTAAATTGGAGACCAAAGCTAGAATCAGACTTTGTCCACACAACAGATAAGAAGGCTTCGTCACAATCGATACCCTCTTGTTGTGTGAACTTCTTCACTGCTTAATGTGACTAGTAGTGGTCAACTGAATTATTTACCTCTCTTAACCTTTGAGAGCACACTTGTTCTCAAAATGCCTTGCGATGTGGGCAGATCCACCAAGTCTTGTACTTGGTCTCTCCTTATAGACTACGTCTTCACTTCTTCCAGCGTTTTAGTCCACCATTTACTAGTAGGGTTGGAAAAAGCCTATTGAACCATCTTGGGCTCTTATTCACATGGGAGTTACTACTACTCTAGTATTCGCCTTAAACTATGCTCCGTGGAAGACATGCTTCTCGTAAGCATCACTCCCACTAGACTTAGCAACTGGAGGTGCATCATTACGCTTCTCTCGATGTGTTGCTAGTCCTTCTCCAATCAACGGAGGTGCACATTCCAAAATTCGTTCATGTCAAGAAAGCTGAGAGTATTTCATTACCTTCACACCATGTGTAGAAGAGATATGGTCAGCTAGAAACAATATATGGGCTACTCCAACCATTTAAAATGATTATCCTATCATCTTTTAAGATGAAGGAATGGGTTAGACAGTGGGAGTCTGAATTCATGAAGATCGCTTCAAGAATTAGCTTACTCTATCACAATCATCTTAAGGAACGTTACATCCTCGCTAATGAAGACGTATCCTTTTGAGTGACCAAGCTATCTCAACGAGATAAGCTACTTGCCTCTAAGAACAAGCTTCCCACACTACTAGGAAGGATCGAGTGTGCTATAAACCCTTATGGTCTTAGCATACTCTAATAAGGTCTTTTACCCAACTAGTACTCATAAGGAATCATACTTACAAAATCGGAGGGCAAATGGTTAAATACAGAAGTGACATTTGGTAAGACATCTCCCTGATGGGGACGTCCACCTAAGCCATTATCAACTTAACCTACTCCTAAAACAACCTATTTGCTATAGAGTATATCGAATGGTTTGCTATCTAATTAATCCATTTTCTTCACACAATAGTGAGAAAATACAAGGCCCTCACATGCTCGTCGAACTACTGATATCCGCGTGGACTAATTTGATGAAGACAAAACTTCTGATTTCATGACTTAAAGGAAGTTAAGAATTTTTTTGTAGTGATCATGAATAGAAACATGTTTTTTTTAAAGGAAGTTAACAATGCTTTATATAATATTGCTAATTTATTTGTGATTGTTGAAAAAGATGGTAGATGCGTATTGTGTGAGTTGTTACACTTTTCAAGCTCTTTAGAATTAAAATAAATGCAATCATATCAAAATCTACATAAAAATTACAATAAAACTGCAACAAGTAACTGTATCTGTATCACAAATATAATATACACAACAAAATAATGTATGTTTAAAATTATTATAATATCCTCCACTAAAATAAATTTGTGGCATCTAATGTAAAATTGGATGATAATTTAATAGAAGGGTGTTGATTGATTGAAATTAAAAATTTAAGTGTTTTTTTTTTTGGACAATTTCAAAACTCAAAGGTGTTTTGCACACTAGATTTAAAATGCAGGGGATATCCATACAATTTAGCTTTAAATTTTACTTTTTGAGTTTGGTCCAAAAATACATTTTGGGCTATTTTAAGAGGAACGAGTAAAGATCTTTATTGTTGACCCCCAAAACAATAAAGATTTTCATTTGAATTTTAATGCTAAATGATATAATTTGGTCACAGAGTCATTTTGATATCTTGGGTTATTTCTTTTTAAGCAAGTTTTAAATTTATAAAACTCAAGTGCAAACGTACACTACTGAAGCAATATACTAGGTTTGAGCACCAGGTATCGTCCCACTGAAAATATATTCGTGAATTTATTCTAAATACAGACTACAACGTTTCATTTAATCTAATCAACAATTACCGATAAAAAGAGTATATAAAACAAAGCTAAAATGCAATAAAATACCAAAGTGAACACAGAAAAAACATCCTAGATGTCAAATGTAAGAACTTCCTTAAGATTGTCCCTAGTTAGCAATTTCACTTAACTAACTAACTACTCTATTTATAGATTTACGATAACGGCAAAGCAAACCCTGAACTCTTAATTACTTTTCAGTCAATTATAAGCCTATTGGATCTAATTAACTCACCTATATTTCTATGGTGAACTATATCAATGCATTAAGTTTAAGTTCAATTGGGTTCCCCTAAGCTAATAGGTATATCTCTATCCTATTAACATATTTCATTAGGAAATAGAATCTAGAGGCAATCAATGCAAGACCTAGCTTCAATCAATCTCTTTCAAGCATAAATCAAAGCAATTCATAAAAATCTCCAAAATTGGTGGCCACACAAAGGGGGAGAAAACATAAAACTCATTAACTGAACTTTTAAAACCAAAATCATCCATAATCAAAGTAATCAATAAGTTAAATTACATTACTAAGTAGTTCTAATCCTAGAGAACTATAAAGTCTAGCCTATCATACTCAAAAACATGAAACGACAATTATGATGAACGCTAAGAGGAAGAAAAGAGAAGAGATAAGAAAAAACAAAGAGTACAATCTCAAATCTTCACTCCAAATGCCTTCAATCCACCAAATTTGAAGTTTCCAAGTTTCCCCACCAATTTCGAGCTCCACTTGACTCTTAGGATTGCTCCTCAATGTCTAAATTAGTCCCCATACTCAAAATGACGTGAAACAAGCCTAAATTTTTTGAAACTCTTCCTTCGACTCGCCTAGGCGAGCAAAGCTCACTTATGCTCAACTGTCTAGGGCAGGGCGCCTAGGCGAGAAGGGGAACTCAACAACACTAAAATCTTTGTTTCAGCTCCGAATCGCTTCATACGGAGACCCGCAGACCTCTCAACATCTTCTAGACATTTTAGGCTTCGATTCAAGGTTCTGAAACATAAAAAACTCAATAAATTGAGTGCCCGAAATTGTTGGTTAACTTGAACAACATAAAACGGAAATAAACAAAACGAAACACATAAGAACTTAAAACTAAAAACTAAACATCTACAACTAATTAATAAAACACAAAATACTCGCAAATTAAGTTTCTTTAACGATTAAAACATGGATAAAAGCCTTAAAATGATTCGAGATTAAGACTAGAGAACTCAAAATTATTAGAGTTATCATGATCCTAAATGTATCTCTTAGCGTTCATTTTTGTTCCAAACTATTGAATTTGGCTATATTTCTCTCGTTTCTCATTTTAAGTTCAAAGAATTTGTTAAGAGTAACTCGTAGCTCTGAATGCGTCACATTTAAATTTTAAACTTAAAAAGAGAGAGGTATGATCAATTTTACTTGTTTGACCGTGAAACAAGGGGTCTACTTTTAGAACTGATTTGACCTCGTTTGTTGACGGCCCTAACTAGATGGAGAAAGTACTCTTTGAGAACAATACGTAGCTCTGAACTCGTCACATTACAACTTGAAACGAGAGAAATATGATCATATTCAATAGTTTGGAACCAAAATGAAATATTTTCCCAACATTTAGGATCAATTTGAATATTTTTAAACATAAGGGACCAAAATAAACATCAAGGCATATATTTAGGACCAAAATAACCCTTTAATCATATAATTTAGTTTGATGTTTTTCAAAAGAAGAAAAAAAATTCCTTTCTTTTTTTTTTCATTTTTTCTGCTCTTCTATTTTATATATATAAATGCTAGTTTTCTTAGTCTTATTTTTTTTTATTTTACTATTGTTTGATACTATATTTATGCAAAAATTAAATTTCCCCAAGATAAAATAAAATGCTTATCTATATATTTTATTATAATGATACTCGATGGATGTTAAAATTATTTACATACTATATTTATGTATAGAATATTTTCATTCTTAAAACTTATCTCTATATGTTAATCTTCGTATAATTAACGGACAATAATAAATAGTACATGTCTATAATTTGGATGATATATCTTTTACCTATCAAGTGATAAATAAAAAGTTTATATAGTTGCTAAATAGATCTCGATAAAGATTTCATTATTTGAATCTAGCCACAGAAATTTTTTTTTTTTTTTGGTATAAATCAAGGGTATTATCCACCATCACAGAATGCTTTCCATTTTTAAAGGTGAGATTAGAACCTTCACCACTTGGTTAAAAGACCAAGTGAAGAACCATTAGACTACACTCATGTGATTATTTAATCACAGATTGGATTGGTGTTGAATTTCATATCTACGTGGCTAATTAAGTAAAACTAAATCTTTTCGGCATAACAAAAAATGTAAAACCAAATCTTTCTTTTTATGTAGCAACTTGACCTTCAAGAATCAAGAAAAAGAAATAGAGCAGGAAAAAAAACAAGGGCCCGTCTAATTCTGTTCTTAAAAAATCATGATAGTGGATATGAGAAATAGAAAGAGATGCAATAGTAATCATAACCTAAATAAGAGATATTATATAGTGAATATTATAAAATCATAATTTGAATTTGAAAAAGATATACAAAAATAATGCATATTTAAATTTATAGTTGGAGAGAATCATGGAACGTAGTCCCAAAATCAGCATAATTAGTGGATTTAATTTATTTTGAGATTTCATATTGATCTTGTGCTATTTAAGAGTGATTTGCAAAATAAAATAATGGCAAAAGCATTAATTTTATCCTCAAATTTTACATTAACTGTCAATTTTGTCTCAAATTTTTTTTTCAATTTCGTTCTCAATGTTTCAATTTTGGTCAATTTTATCATTTGCTCTTACTTTAAATAAATATTAACAACAAAATCTACGTTGCTAATGATATGTACTATAAAATTGATAGGAAAAAAAATTCAAATCTTAACTCAAATTGAAAACCAAGCTAAGATGCAGTCTTGTTAATTTATTGAAAAAAGTTAGTTAAAGGAAAAAATTGACCAAAATGTAAAATATTGTGGACGAAATTGATCGCAAAGAAAGATTGAGGACAAAATTAACCGTTAATGTAGAGTTTGGAGGAAAAATTAGTATTTTTGCCAAAAATAATTTTCATTTTTAAAATTATGTTTACTGATGTGACTATACCATAAGTGAGGCTTGCTAAAGATTGGAGACTTTTCCATGACTTAACTATATATAATATTGAAATAGATATGTTGTGTATTCTGGAAATTAAAGAATTAAAGTAAATTGACCTCAAATTTATTTTTAGAATATATTTATTTAATTTTTTATTGTCAGACCAGTTTTTAAAATAAATATTATTAAATATATTCTTTTCTTCATATTAAAAAATATATTTTTAAGAACATATTTTAAAAAAATTAAATTATTCTAAAAGAAAGAAACCGATAGAATCAATCAACCAAACTTCCCTAATAAAACGCCAAGAACGTCTAATTATCAGTATAAATAGTACATAATAATGGCTGCATATGTATAATACCTCTTCTCTTCAATATAATATATACAGGCTGCATATGGAAGAAGGAAGCAGCAACAATATTCGTATATTGGTAGTCAATCTTCCTCTACTTTTTTTTTTTTAAAAAAATTACTTTGACCCTTCTTGCTTGTTAATTTAAATAGCTAAACATGATTTGTTACTTTCTAATCTTAATTATTAATGTGTCTCAGAGGCAAAAATTGAGCGAAGATGGTGAAGATAGAATAAGCAACCTTCCTGAATGTATTCAGTCTCAAATTCTCTCTCATCTTCCAACAGAAGATGCAGTTCGTACTAGTATTTTATCCAAAACATGGTTAAATCTTTGGACTTGTATTGACAACATATGCTTTGATGATCGCATATTCTATTATTATCACGAGGCAAAAGATCAAAAAAAGAGTTTTATCGATTTTATCTCGAGAGTGTTATCTCATCTTAGTAATCAAAGCATCCAAAATTCCTCATTCACATTCAAATTACTCAATAAATATGACTCGTGTCTTGTTAACGGTTGGATTTTCTCTATATTACACCAGAGGGTAAAAAATTTGAGGTTTCGTTACTCAAACGACCTCATCGATGTCTGCTTCTCTAATTCCCTTTTTAATTCCATATCTTTGGTTGAATTAGAGTTAAAGATACATGGAACTATAAGGGTTCCTTCTTTTGTTGATCTTCCAAATTTGAGATATTTGAGGTTAAAAAAGATCAAATTTAGAAGTGATTCCTCACTCAATGATGTACTCTTCTCTAATTTCCTTTTTAATTCTATATCTTTGGTTGAATTAGTGTTAAGTATAAATTATACTATAAGGGTTCCTTCTTTTGTTAATCTTCCAAATCTCAAATATCTCAGATTAAAAAATATCAAATTTACGAGTGATTCCTCACTCAATGACTTCATCTCTAATTTCTTTTTTAATTCCATATCTTTGGTTGAATTAGAGTTAGAGATAGATTGTACGATACGGGTTCCTTCTCCTTCTTCTGTTGATGTTCCAAATCTCAAATATCTCAGATTAAAAAGGATCAAATTTATTAGTGATTCCTCAAACAAAGTCAATGATGTCCTCTTCTCTAATTCTATTTTTAGTTCTATATCTTTGGTTGAATTAGAGTTGATATATTGTACAATAGGGCTTCCTTCTTTTGTTGATCTTCCAAATCTCAAATATCTCATTTTAAAAGAGATCAAATTTACAAATGATCCCTCAAACAAACTCAATGATGTCGTCTTCTCTAACTCCCTTTTTAATTCCATATTTTTGGTTAGATTAGAGTTAGAGATAGATTGTACTATAAGGATTCCTTCTTATGTTGATCTTCCAAATCTCAAATCTCTCAGTTTAAAAAATATCAAATTTACAAGTGATTCTTCTAGTCTTTCAAGCGAGATAATTTTGAATTTTCCTAATCTCAAACAGTTTCAAAGCTATGATTGTCTTTGGACAACAATGCAAATTGTCAATTTACAAGTTCCTTCACTTGTAGGATTAATTATCCATTTTTACAATAAATATTCTGAACTTGTCGAGCCTAATGATTGTGTTACCATAAAATTTTGTGGTTCTCATCTTCAATACTTCTATTACCATGGTAAAATTTTACAAGATTATGTATTGTCAGATCCATCATCAGCTCTTAATGCTTCTGCACACTTTTTCCCACATTCCACCCCAAATGTTCGTATTTGCAAGCTTCTCAAACAATTCAGCCAAGTAAAATATCTCAGGCTTCACTATCCGGTATGTTGTCACTTGGAATGTAATTTATGTTTTCCAAATCCTTTATATATATATATATATATATTTATAATATTTTGTTGTCCATTTTTCCTTTGAGAAAAATCAATACACAATTGTCATGAATTGGTATATATCCAATAATATTTATTTCAATCTCAATTTTACATTTTTCTTAAAATTTATGAGTTTTTATTTACAGTTTCATTTTGAAAGAATTCATTTCTCTGTCGAGGATCCACCAACATTCACAATGTTGCAGCGTTTGGATCTAAATTGTTTGACTAGTGATGTGTTGATGAAGATTCTTTTGAAATCGCCTAATCTTACTAAGGTTCGAGCAAGCCAGGTAATTTCATGAGTAATCTAGCAAATTGGTCTCTTAAAGATCATCAAACTCACAACTTAGTTTGTAGAAGATTAAAATACATGGTTTGGTCTCTAAAAGATCAATATAGCATACTTAGTAAATGATCAAAACAATATACATAGTTTTTTTGGGCATATACATAAATAACGTAGCGGAGAGTAAGATATTTTGGTAACATTTTATAAAAAGTTGCAAAAAATCCTTACCTAATATAAGAGTGTAAGTAAATCTGTTGCAAATAAGAGATTATGCAATTTCTGTGTTGCAAATATATGTTGCCTAATCTTCATAATTTTTTAGAAATTCTTCTAACACTAAAATGTTGCAAATGTATCAAATGCAATATATTTTTTTTCTGTTACCTTTAAAAGTGTTGCAGAAAGCTAAAAATGTTGTAGTGGTCCTTTTCATGAACTAAATAGTATATTGTTTTTATCATTGGACTAAAGAATATACGTTTTATTCTTTTGAGGACTAAACTGTGTATTTTAATCTTTTTTAAGATCGAGATGTTAATTTAATGATATTCCAAGACTGAATTGTTAGTTTATTCTAATTTCAATTCATTCATTAGAATTAATCATTTCATTTGGTGTTGTCCTAATAATATCTTTAAAAACTATGGCAGATCACTATGCAGCAGGTATCAGAAGTAGAAGAGGGTTTAAAGCAGTCAACAAGTATACCTAAGTGTATGATGACTACCCTTAAAAAGATTAAAATTGGATATTTTAGAGCTCGTGAAGATGAACTTTGCTTGATTAAATTCATTATCAAGAATGCTTTGGTTTTGGAAAGCTTGAAGTTCGGTTCGTTTCTCCCAGAGAGCATATTTCAAGAAGTAAGAGAAAAAGTATTTTCTTTGGAGAAACCTTCCACTTTAAGAATAGAGTTCTACTGAACATCACAATCTTTTAATTTGTCTTTTTAGATATATTCTTTTTTTAATGATCATTAATAGAAAATTTGTGTTTAATTTTAGAGGTGTTTTTCGAAATTCAGATTGTGTTTGATCTTTGTTTTGGCAAAAAATTAGAGAAAATTGAGTTTTACTGAGACATGTCAGATGCACGTGCAAGATTTTGTCCAAATCTAAGGAAAAATTGTTTTGGGTACCAATGTATAATTTACTCTAAAATTTTGAGGATTCTCTCTATATAATTTTAAAACTCAGAGATGTTTTCTATACTAGATCTAGTTGCCCATACAATTTTGCCTTTATTATTACTATTGTTTAATATTATATTTATGAAAAAATTAAAGTTCACCAAAATAAAATACAGTGTTTGTATAATTTATATTTTATTATATTGATACTCGATTGATATTAAAATGATCTATATTTACATACAAAATATTTTCAATTCTTAAAACTTATCTCTATGTTAATCTTCATGTAATGCATGTGATCAATAAATTTGGATGATATATATTTTTACCTATTAAGTGTTAAATAAAAAATTTATACAATTGATAAACAGATCTTGATAAAGATTTCATTTATTATTTGAATTCAGCCACACATAGGATTGGTGTTGAATTTCATATCTACGTTGTTAATTAAGTTTTTTTTATATATAATGAAATAAGGTACTGTCAAAAAAAAAAATGATACAACCAAACAAAGAGCACAAGCAAGACACTCACAAATACTTCCAATCAAGAGAGCAGGTAACCCAGCTCTAATAAAGAAATATTTGTTAGTCTTAAAAATTAAACAAATAGTTTATTTTGATGCAAACAAAATTAATACACGTGGATTATTCATTTTATTTGACATGTCCTTTAATTCATTTTGTCAAATTCTTATAATATAAGAATATCTCAAATTAATTTCACAATTACTTTGATTAATTTCATTTTGGAATTAATTTGAAAAGAAACAATAAATTATTTTGATTAAATCTTGTTAGCAAACTATATTTTGAGCAAATTATCTTTGCCAATCATGTTGCCATCACACGTGTATAATTTGCTTTGCAATATGATCGACTTCCATTTGTGATAAAGATGACCTATGGAGCTTTATTGTCACATATCCTCTAATAGTAATTTACATGTTGAAATTTGGTGAGATTAATTGGCTATTAACTTTTTATCATGTGATTATTTTCTCATATAATAAAGTCTCGTATTTATGATGAAGAAAGTTTACACTAAAGTGTTAAGGCGCAACCACAGGACATGACATTATTCGATTGAAAACTTTTGAAACATAGGGCACCAAAATACAAAAAAAAAAAAAAAAAA
>QANZ01007353.1:70816-90982 GCA_003254925.1 Chamaecrista fasciculata
TTTTTTTTTCTCGAGAGAATGTGCATATATGTGAAGATAAACATGTTATTAACATTTTTTTTTTTTTTATATTCGAATATGTTAGTAACATGTTATTAGCATTGTATGGTTCAATTCATATCTAATTTAGTGAGATTACTCCCTCATAAGTAACAAGTGCAATGCAAAGCCCAACAAATAAATCCCTAATTTTGCTAATTGGGCTTACAGAAATGTAATCGATGTTTCTTTTAAATCTTTTAGATACTCTAATTTATTCTAGTTTTGGACCTAAGGCCAGCTGCTAAATATTCAACAAAATTATGAGTCATAGGTGGTTGAACAACCTCAAAACTTTGACCCAAAAAAATCACTTAGTAGAATGGTTGATAGCTAAAGAATTAAGTACTTGTGCCTATTGGGCTTAGGTTAAGTAACTCTTGTGGATCTAGGGCTTGGGATGCCTATAAATAGACTAGTAGCTAATGGTGGAGATGAGACTTGATCATTCATGGTAAATTGCTTGAGTTCATCTATTCTTCTCTATTATGTTCTGCTTTCTTGTATATTTATTTTGATCTATGAATGTTGTTGGGAGATACTCTGAATCCTAACTGTGTATATAATGATAAATAGAAAATATCATAAATTGTTTAGGGTTTTGACATGGTAGTTCGCAATTGTTTCCCTTCATAATCCTATATTATACCCCTAAGTAGACTATTCTACCGTGGCTTTTCCATGCTGGAAAGGTTCTTTTTTTGCTAGATCGATTCAATTTTTTTGACATTTCTTATCGTAATTTTCATGGAAATTTGATTCCTCTCTTAAATAACTAAAGCTATTTATACTCAGTAATGAATTGACGTAGTAAGAAAAGAAATAAATTATATATATATATAGAGTTTCGAACTAATAAATAAATGGTTTAGCTATGTTTTCCGATGATCCATAGAATATATGAATTCCAAAAAAGTTGAAGAAATATATATATATATATATATAAAACACGTAAATAACTATTGTGTAATTTTCAATTCTATAACTTTCAAAAAGATTTTTTTTCATAGAAAACTTTGATACATGGAAGTTGAATTTTGTAGAGAAATTGCATACAAATATAGAGTCTATTAGTTCGAGTAGTGTCACAAAAAGACTTATTTTAAAATATATTCCGCAACCATCTAAGAATTATGAAGTAATACATCTCAAAATTATATGAACTCTTTTAATTATAATAAGATGAAATCGGCGTGAGTTTGTGAATTAATTAGTCCCTGCGTTAGATATACATAACAAAATATGGAGGAAACAAATTATAGACGTGGGGTCTAATTAAAATGATTTAAAGACATATAAATCATTTTAATACACGAAAGTACAGATTTGAAAATAAATATCACTATTGTTTTCGGATTTATAACTCCTAAAAAATCAATAACTGTAGAATTATCATTTTACAATAATAAGTAATAAAATTATAAAATAATGATTGATAAGTCTATGAATTCATATAATTTTAGCCTTATTTTAGACTTATTAATTAAGAAATTTTTATTTTTTTTAATGAGATTTGAGGCTAGTTTGAGTTAATTAAGTGATTTTTGTATTTTTATTTAATATTTTGTATCTTAATCATGTTCATAATTTTCATGGTATTGTTTCGCTAATTTTATCATTAGTCGAATAAGTCAATCTTAATCTCTTGTTTTACATGCTTTAGGACTTAAATAAATATTAAAATGGACGTTTGAAAAGACTCAATGTGCAAGAATATGAAAGATTAAAATCCTGAAAAAGTAAAAGATGTTAAAAGATCTCTGAGGAAAAGTTAGAATGAAAAATAAAACTTTCTAAGAAATAAAGAAAGAGGTTTGAAAAAAGAAAAGAAACTAGAAAAAATGTGAAAAGAAATTTAAAAAGAAAACTAGAAGGAAAAAGAAATTCGACTTACTTTTAGAGGGGACGATTTTTAGAAAAATAAAGGTTTTCTCATAGGGAAGTATGTGTATTTGAAATAAAAAATTGACTCTCAATCATAGGTTATGGGACACTCCTTTTTCTTTTTTAATTTTAGAAAATTCTAATCAAGAAGAAAGTTTCAAGGTTAAAATAATTATAAGAAAAAGTCGGACAAAATGAAGTGTTCATAATTCCTTATAATTTTCACACCTAACATCACTTTCACTTTACTCATGCATTTGATATGAAAATTAGAGGTAAGGAAAATTTTTGTTTCAACTACAATATTCATACTTGTACTATAAATTAGCATATCATCCATATATAAGCATATAATAACACCATCTTTATTATAAACACATCATTCTATTTCAAGAGTAGAAAAATAACTATTTTAATCCATTCAATGATTTTCGTAATTCAAATGCTTTATATAGGGATGACAACGGGTAGGATACCCGATGGTTTTATTATTATCTGTATTCATATCCGTTCATCCTGGCTTATCCGATACTCGCACCCTATCTGTATCTGATAAATTAATATTTGTATCTGTATCATATCCATATTTGATAGACAAAATATCTTCAAAAATATGAATATAGGATAGAATAACATATTTTATAAATTAAATATATTGAGTACCTTAAATCCAGTATCCACTAACTAAAATAAATAAATGAAATTGTTATTGATTTAATTTTGAAGTTTCTTTTAAAATAAAAAATTAAATATAAAATAACTAAAAAATAATTATATATAAAAAATTAAGTTGAATATAAAATAAAGTTTAATTAGCTAATAAGTATCGGATATCAATACCTTAACTATCCGCTCATTTCAAATGGACATAGGATATCGAGGGCAATATCCATATCTGCTCGATACCAGAAAAATATTTGATTGTTAATATCCGTACCGTAACTGATATTTGGTATCCGATAGATACTAAATAATTTTTCCAGATGTATATAGACGGATACCCTATTTATCTTAAAAAATTGTCATCCTAATTTTATTCTCTTGTCTATGAACATTACAATCATCATGTTCTTGTTAGAAAAATACTATAGGCTTTGATAGTGTGATCATTGGAGAACAATAGGACGAGTTTTGGGTTATCTCAAAAGATCAAAGTCCTCCTATGCATTAAATTATAATAAATTCCCTTTAGTTTTAGAAGGATATTGTGGTGCTAGTTGGATAACTAGTGTGAGTGATAATAAATCAACATCCGATTGGATTTTTACCTTGGGTGGAGGAGTTGTTTCATGGGCTTCTAAAAAACAGACATCTATCACTCATTCTACAATGGAATCTGAGTTTCTAGCTTTAGCAGCTGCAAGAAAATAGGCAGAATGGCTGAGAAATTTGTTATTAGATATTGAGTTGTGGCCACAACCTATGCCAGTTGTCCTTTTGCACTGTGATAGTCAGGCAACAATGTCTAAAGCACTGAGAAAGATTTATAATGGAAAATCTAGACATATTGCTTTTAGACATGAATACATAAGGCAATTGCTTTCATATGGGATCATCACAGTTGTCTATGTAAGGTCTAAAGACAATCTTGCAGACCCATTGACTAAAGGACTCTCGAGAGATTTAATTAATAGTACTATTGGAGTTGTGGGTTTAAAGAAGTTTTAAAATATCAGTCATAACGAAAACCTTTCTTTTCTTATTGCTATGCAATTCGAAAAGTTCAAAAGGTAACAGTAAGTTATAGTTAGTGACAGCGATCAAGTACTAGAACTTTTAAAAGTACTTATGAACCAGAGGGTGAGTATTATTAATACTCTTAATGAAGTAACAGAATTCGGAATAAGAACTAAAGTTAGTCTAAACAAAGGACTTGATTAAAAACTTCACCTATGTGAACATATGAAGTGGTGCCGCTTCAATCAAAGTTTTCAAAATTAAACTTTGTAAGTGTTTTATGAAACATGAAGGAGCACAACACCGTATATAGTGCTAAGTTTACATTGAACATCTTGTATTTAATTTAAGTATTTGTGTGTGTTTATACATTCGTTTTGTTGTTTACATGATTGAAGTTTAATAGAACAATATTCTAACTATCAATTCTGACAAAGCTTAATGTGTTTATACAAGTAGTAAGATTACATCGAAAGATGCCTTCTATATGCATAAATTCTTGAATTAAATATACTAAGTGAGGGATTTTTGGAATAATTAGTAATTAAAGTCTCATATTGGAAAAAATGAAGGGTTGAGAAGATTGCTTGTATGTGAACAGACATAAATGCTCATATGTGAACAGTCATATATTAATGGTTCTAATCAATTTTGTGACTCTGAAGAGACATGATTGTTTATATTTGAATGGTTATAACTGTTTATTGAATGGATATGAATGTTCCTTTATGAGAAGTTATAATCGGCCATTAAGATTGTATATGAAAAATTTTGAGTGTAGGAATCTGAAAGGTTGTACCTCTTCACTTTTTCTTCTATAACTAGCACATCTTCTCTCAAACAGTTAATCAATCAAGTGATCTAATCTTCAACCTTTCCATCCTAAATTGTGTTCAGAAGATATTATAGTTTTGTTGACTATAATATCAAGCTTTGTAAAATTTTGGAGGAAATCTGGCATAAAACCCAACAACAAACGAATAATGGAGGCATAATTTTCTTAAAGATATGATCATACTATCAAAGTCTATAGTATTTTTCTAACGGTTGTACCATATAAATTTCTTATTCTGAATTAACATTCAAAATAAATTTTACGTCTACTTGATGAATATAAAAATCATGTATCAATGCTAAAACGATCGATATTCTCACACGAAGAAAATTCTAGTCACAAGAGAGAAAACATGAAAGCAAGCAATCTTTTCATTGTGTAAAACCTTTACCTATGCATCATATATGGATGGATAAAAAAATATGGAATGATGACATTACAATTTAAATTATTTAGTAGTGTTAATCCAATTGATTAGTCATGTCATTGTCATGTTATCAATTATATTAATCATATCATATACAAGGATTATTTTTTCATTTTCAAAAATTATATTTTTAGGAATATAAAAATATCTGTTTGAATACGTTAAAATAATCATGGGATTATTTTGCAATATTCCTATGAATATTATAATCTTGTGTTTGGTTCAACTTTGATAATACTGAAAATATTTGATCATTTTTCAAATATGTCATTGACTTTTTATTCTCAAATAATAACTTATCAAATGCATAAATTCTCCAAAACAATTCAAAAGAATACCTTAAAAAATTTTATTTGTTTCTACATCATAATAAAATAATTCTATCATACAATTAAAATTTTTAAATAACATTAATAATTTATCAAGAAAAAGTGATTTCAAAATATAATGTCCATAATTCTTAAAATAAAAAAATTGTCTAAAAAAATCACCGCTCAAAATATAACTAATATAATTAAAAAAATAAAACTTGACTAGTTAGATTTGACATAGAATAAAATTAGATGAGAAATGAAAAGAGTTTGTGGAATAAAATTTAATTAGTTCAATTTGATAAGGATAAATTAGTCATTTTAGGTGGACACCAAAATAATCTCTTTACATAGGATTAGACTAATCCCACCCCCTAGGGCGTGGGACAATGACTATTTCATGAAATTATGCTACTCTTGGTAAATACAATATTTTCGGGACTAATTTTTTAATCAACATACCAAACACAAAATTAGTCTATATCAGAGTTCCTAATGCTGAGACTATTTTTCCAATATGTTTACCAAACGCCCCTAACATTTTATTGATCATAAAAATATTTGAAAATCCAAAATGGGATTGAATGCCAGACATTTTATTGATCATAAAAATATTTGAAAATAATCAACTTGAAAAAGAAAATTTAAGTGAGATTCAAATTTTTAATAAAAAAACAAAACTCGGATGCATGGAGATCAAAATCAGGTTTTAATAATAATAACAAGGGTAAATTACACTTTGGTACCCTGTGGTTTGACCTTATTTCACTTTGGTACCCTGTGGTTTGAAACTTGACACTTTGGTACCCTGTGGTATTCTCCATTAACACTTTGGTACCCTTTGGAGCTATTTTGTAATTTTAACCATAATAAATTTTACAAAAATTACATATTGACCCCAAAAAAATTTTAAATTTTTCATTTTAGTCCCTATATAATATGTATCCACTATCCAGGGACCTATTTGTAATTTTTTGAGGTCAATATGTAATTTTTGCAAAATTTGTTATGGTTAAAATTACAAAATAGCTCCAAAGGGTACCAAAGTGTTAATGGAGAATACCACAGGGTACCAAAGTGTCAAGTTTCAAACCACAGGGTACCAAAGTGAAATAGGGTCAAACCACAGGGTACCAAAGTGTAATTTACCCTAATAACAATAATAATAATTTCTATGAAGCTATATATAAAAGATCAAAACCCAATTTTAGTTCTTAAACTATAGGGTAAATTTTATTTTGGTCTCTAAACTATTTGTAGTTATATTTTGGTCCTTAAATTTTTCTTTGTTTCACTGGTAGTCATTATCTCTTAACTAGAAAACTAAGATAGACAATTTCTCTCATATATATATATATATATGCGCTATAATAAATGAGTTCGCAGGAAAAAATAAAAAGGCATTCCTTCTTAGTCACAAACTAAATATAAATTTGTAGAATTGTAGTTGATTTTTTTATTTTGTTAGAAGGAAGATTTTCTAAATATATAGAGAAATTATTCAGGTTAGATGTTAAACTCAAAGGTAACGACAAAAATGAGATAGAATCACAATTGAGACTAAGGATGGAACATACTATAAAAAATTTATAGAATAAAAAGAAATAAAAAATAATTTAGGGATTAAAATAAAGTTCACCCTCAGATATCCAACTAAAGTATTGACCATATATAAATAGGCAAAAATATTAATTTCGTTCTCAAACTTTACATCAACTGTCAATTTCGTCCTCAATGTTTTACATTTTGGCCAATTTTGTCATTTAACTAACTTTTTTCAATAAATTAACGACAGACTGCATCCTGTTTTTTAATCTAAGTTAGGATTTAAGTTTCTTTTCCTATCAATTTTACATTACATATCATTAGTCACGTAGACTCTATCATTAACATTTGGCTAAAGTAAGAGCAAAGGATAAAATTCATCAAAATTAAATATGAAACAATGGGGACGAAATTAATAGTAAAAATGATTGAGAACTAAATTGACAATTAATGTAAAGTTTGTGGACGAAATTAGTGTTTTTACCTATATATAGAACATCCATGCCCGCATAAACAGACGATGGATTAATTCAAACGTAGCTTCTCATTTTGTTGAGATGGATTTGATGGTGTTAGGATAAAGCACTCACCACTAGGCCAAAAGCTATAGTTGTTAGCAAGGGAGCAACTCTATTTCCTTAACTCACAGTAGAGCAGATGCCCAAGCGTCATGGTTCAACTATGACATGGCTCCACACCTGGGCCTTCGCCATGAGATAATTGATGTCATACCTTGGCTAACAATCTCCCCCTCAGCAATTGTCCCACTGGGAATCGAACCCCTGACCTTGGCTCTGATACCAATTGTTAGTCAGAATGTACTGATAAGTAATCCTAGAAGGGAGGTTGAATAGGATTTTTAAAAACTTTTTCGAAGAAAACTAAGATTACTTGAACAACTTATTCCTTATAAAAAAAATTGTTTCCTTCTCGTTAGGTTCCTCATAAAAATTTGTTTCCTTCTCGTTAGGTTCCTTGACGAAGTTTTTATAAAAATAGTTTCCTTTACTTGTAAATGCGGAAAATAAAGAGTTAAGGATAGAGAAAGTACACCACAAATTTATAGTGATTCAAGCAAAGATACTAGTCCTTATAAAAGGTTCTCCTTACTCTACGTCCACTCCCCAAGCACAAAGCAAGGGAATTTTATATTATGTGGGCAAAACTAACTAATACAATGGAAACAACCTATAACTAAGATCACCTCAAAGGTTTTACAATTTTTCTTTTACAGTTCCCCACAAATCCTCACGGGTAGAAATAAGGTACCTATACACACCTCACATAATGCAACCACTCTTGGGTAACCTCTAAGGTTTTACAACAGAATGAGGAAAGTTACATACCACCACTTAAGGAATCAAAATCAGAAGATGTAGAAAGGGTTTGGTTTTTCTCACAAAGAGATAGTTTCCCACTAAGAGATAATCCACACAAGATGATTCCAACAAATGTAAGATTGCAAACAGCAGAATTGTTCACGAAAGCTTTGATAATCTCTATAACTTTGAGCATTTGAATTCTTCTTCCATATATGCGCTTGATGCACAAGATAGCTGATCGAAATTAATGCTCTTTAATTCTCAATTGAATGTCTTCCCAAATAAAGCTCTAAGCATATTTGATTTCTTTTTATAGAAGAATTGCTGATTAGACGAATTAATTAAGAGTTGACTCATATTCTGGTTCCTCAGCTATCAGCAGACAGATTTAAAAAAATTTTCTTATTTAGATCCTTGCACAAAATAGTATTAATGAATTAGGAAACTTATTCCATTTGAATTATTGCAATGATATCAATCAGAAAGAATCATTCATAATGTGCAGAATATGAATTAATCACTAAGATCATTATTTAAAATTAACACATTAATTATAAAAAACTTCCTTTTATATAAGGAATCTGAATTTAAAATTTGCAAATTAACATATAATCATTCCAAATCAACTTGCAACTAATGAATACCATATATTTAAGGCCTAATTCGAAATAGCAAATTTACCATTAATAATAAAACACTTAATACAAAATTTTTGTAATTTATCAAAACAAAACATATTAAAAATACGAAGGGGTTCTTTAGGCAATTTTCCAACAATCTCCCCCTTTTTGATAATGGTAAAAATTATGTCAAGTTTGAATTATAGCCAAAATCAATTAATTATGGGTAAAATCTCCCCCTATCAAAAAGCAACATATGCTCATAAAGAATTACTAAAAGGATAGAAGAATACCTTTGTGATGAATTACAACCAAAAAGAAAACTATCTATCAAGCAAAGAATACTTATTCTTTTCAAACTTGCATATTTCTCCCCCTTTGACATGATCAAAAAGGGACCATTATCAATGAGGGTTTCTGCATCAAATGTTAGCATAGAATATCTAGACAAGAAACTGAAACATTTATATATATTTATATCCAAGTTCCTTATCCTTTTCAGATTTCTCCCCTTGAGAATAAGCATTATGGAAATAAAAAGAATTTAACTTTTGTGCACTTCCTTTTATCAATCTTACTTTAGCTTTGCAAAGTTATATTATCTCCCCTTTTGAAATAATCATGAAGCGTTCCAAAAAATATATATAAAATGTGCGTACCTTAAGAACTTAGATTTCAATAAGGAGTCCTCGAGCATACATAATGCCCTTCACAAAATTTAGTCCAAGGTTCTTTAATTGTTGAATCATCCATAAGGGTAAAGCACAACAGATTCCTTCATCATTCCTGATTCGGTTCCTCAAGGCTTGATTCATGTTCGGCAACAAATTCCTTATACGATTCCTGCCTTGATTGTTGGAGATTGTGCCCTAGGGCCAATCATTTTATTTGATAAATATGTTGTGAACATATTATTAATTTATGGAAGATAAATTAATGTGTTGTCATATCATTCGCATGTTTACTATGATAACGTCCATGATTAATTATGAGATAATTAATCTAAAATTGTCCCTGGTCGATTATTTTTGTGGGAGCAAAAATAAACTAAGACCAGCATGACCTCGGTGCATGAGATGCACGCACTAGATGCTGGGACGAGAGTCATGGTGCAATTACGTAAGGTGGTTACGAATTGCTGGACTGACCCGGAGAGTCCTGCATGGGTTTAGTCATCAGCTAGTCTCTCCTAGTACGCCTGTAGCGATGCCTTTGACCTGAGGTCAATGACTATTCCAGCGTTGCAGTTGTCAGTCTTTGGCTTAGTCTAACGCTGCCCGTAACAGGGTAGTTATACGGGCTGAGTACGGGGCTGGTTGATTGCTTTGCAGTGGAATGTGGATTGGCCAAAATGGGATTTTGTCCCTCATTAAGATGAGAGATATCTAACTGGCGCCCTCGATGAGTCTGTCCAGGAAAATGCGTGGCCACGCTGGGATTTGGGACTTACTCAAGGAATCGAGAAAGTTGAGGTTTGGATTATGGATGACATACCTGTGCCTAGTCCATGACCAAGATATCGTAGGACAAACGGATCACGTACACGGAGGTACTGAGGTTAAGTCGTTCTTCCGGTTACCGAACGATAACTCACGGATTTTGGGTAGTTGTGATGGCTTGCTAGAGTCCGCTCACAACTTGTAGGTCATGGGGATGCCCTACTGCCAACTTCACGTGGGGCCTGCTGGGTCACACACGAGCAGGAACTGATCACCATTCGAGTGGGACACGAATTAGGGTTAATTCGTGGGTCACGCGAGTGACACGATTTAAGACACAGAGGAAATGTCTGGGACATTAGGTCTGGTCTTAATTAATCTACAGATGACATATTTAGATTTGTGGGACAAATTTAAATATTAATAATTGAATATAATTAATGAGATTAATTATAGGCAATTTAAATATTAGGAAAATAATTCTGGATAATGTTCCTAAGAGTTAGGAAATTATTGAATTATAAAATTCCTAATAAATAGGAGAGGGTGGCGCCTCTTGGGAATTATTTGGGTTAAATAAAAATGTTTTATTTAATTCAAATAATATTTGAAATTCAAATGGAGATTTGAAATTCAAAAGATTTGGTGAAGATCTTTTAATATCTTTGGTGAATCAAAAATTAGAGGTTTTTGATTAATTAAATTCCAAAGATAATTAAGAGGCATATGGCGCATGAAGGTGGGTCCCATTGGGAGATTTGATCTCTCAATTTGATTCTCCAAGATTGCATTTTGAGTTTAAATTATAATATTAAGGTAATATTATAATTATAAATTCAAGGCCTAAAATAATTATATTATCAGAATATCTTTATTTTAGGAATTTTAAAATCACCAAAATTCTTCCCTATTTAAGGGGGCAAGTCGACTTGCCCCACACACTTTTTGTGAAACCCTAGTTTTGATTTTCCTCCTAAGAGTTAGAGAGAGAAAATATTCCTTTGCACACACATAGAGAAAATCGACTTTCTCTAAGAGTTAGAGGAAGATTTCGATTTTGCTCATATAATTAGGGTTTGAGAGAAGAATAGGCAAGAAGGAGTTCTTGTGGGGGGATTCTTCTAGCGCCACCTCCAAAAGTCTGAATTATCAAGAAGGAGTTCTTGAAATTCAGAGGTCTGTAGATTGGTCCCAGAAATTCTTTTGAGAAAAGAATTTGGAGGCTAGCACCTCGGTGGTCAAAGAAACTGTTCGTGTGGATTACTGGCAGAGGGAGAACTCTGGGAGTGGATCCGTGGAACTCGCCCCGTACAACCATCGTTTGGAACTCTGAGGTATAACACTAACCAAAAGTTTTAAATTCTACTAGCGGATCCGTTCGGGAATCATAGGACCTAGGCGTTTTTATTTAATTTTATTTTTGCTTCCGCTGCCTTAGGCGCCTAGGATTCCCAACATTGATCGGGTTCATTATACAACAAAACATCTTAGGTACCCAACTTTCCTTGGGCCCTTTTGCCATTAATTCCCTTCAAGGATCCTTTTGGGACCCAAACTTTCTTAATCACTAGGAAAGGATTTCTAACTTTGCATTTAGCATTTATCATGTCACAATCATGAGCCAAGTGACCTTTCTTCTTGCATTTGTAACAAGTTTTGTTGACAAAGGGTCTGGATTCCTGTTTCTTTCATATAAGAACTGATTGTACAGGGGATTCCTCATCAAGATCATCTTCACACCTGGTTCCTTCCTTAACAAAAGGTTTTGCTACTTTCTTTTTCTTGTCATGAGGATCGCCATCTAGTCCATCAAAGCCTACACCTGCTTTATCATAGAAACACTTTTGGGATCCAAGCATAAGATCAAGCTTTTTCTTACTTCCCACAAAATTTTCAAGATCCTTCTTAAGGACTTCGTTCTGGTTCCTTAGGAACTGATTTTCTGTATTCAACTCCTCATTCTTTTCTTGGCTTTTTACCTCAATAATCTCAACCTTTTCTCTATGGTTCTTTTCAAGACTCTTATATTTTTCTTCTAGCTCACTCTTCTCCTTTCTCAATTTTTCATACTCTTCAACTCCTTCTTTTCTCACTTCCTCACACTCTTTTCTCATTCTTTCTTTCTCATCCTCAAGACTCTTAATCTTTTCTTCCAATTCTTCTTTTTCTTTTCTCACTTTTTCATCTTCCTCATTCTTTTCTTTTCTGTCATTTTTATCATTTTCCTCAAGGCTTTTTACTTTCTCTTCTAATTAAACCTTTTTCTTTTCTCATGATTTTATTTTTCTTTCTAATATCTAATATGAATCAAGAATTTTCATCATATCATCAATACTAAAATCATCAAGATTATTAAAATTAGTGTCTACCTCATTATCTTCAGATGTGGCTATGAAACAAAGATTCGCCAATTTTGTTTCCTCATCCGCTTCCTCGGCTAGGAGATCTTCATCATCATCCCATGAGGATTCAGCAATCATCGCCTTTTTCTTCTTGAATTTTGACTTTTTGAGCAATGGGCACTCTGGTCGTATGTGTCCCGGCTTCTTGCACTCGAAGCAAGTGACACCATTTTGTTTCTTTGATTGTTTCCTTTCAACAGGATTCCTTATGAATACCTTCTTTAAACGCCTCGCCAATATCAAAGTCATCATCGTCTTCCGTTTCATCCCCTTCCTCATTATCACTGTCAGCGACTTTGAGAACAATGCCTTTATTTTTGAATTTTTGAACTTCCTTAGATAAAAAGGTTGATTCATACGTCAAGAAATTTCCTCTAAGGTCGTCAATAGCCATTTTCTCCAATTTCTGACTTTCGTGAAGAGTTGTTACCTTGATCATCCATATGGATGAGAGACTCCTTATAACTTTCCTTACAAGTTTCTCTTGATCTATACGTTCTCCTAAGGAATCAAGATCATTGATGATCCTTCCGAATCTTTCGAACATTTCATCTATCTTCTATGTTTCCTTCATCTGGAAGTTCTCATATTTCTTTCTTAAAACATCAATTCTGGACTCCTTAGCTCTCTAGTTCCTTCATACGTGATTTTCAGCTTGTCCCACATTTCTTTGGCGGTGTCACATCTAGACATATTTTTGAATTCCTTTGCATTCACAGCACAATAAATACAATTAATAACCTTACTATTTAGAGAGTACCTCTTCTTATCATTTTCATCCCATTCAACAAAGGGTTTTGGAACAGTTCGCTCATTCTCCACTTTGGTAATCTCCATAGGGCCATGTTGAATGATGTGCCACAGAGTTGGGTCAATGGACTCTGTGAAGATTCTCATATGGTTCTTCCAGTATGTGTATTCAGTCCTATCAAAGTATGGAGGAGGTCTGTTCAAGGAGGATGATCCATAATTGTTATTGTTGTTGTTCAAGCACTTACCAATAGGCCAAAAGTTATAGTTGTTAGAAATTGCGCAACTCTATTTCCTTAACTCAAAGTAGAGCAGATACCCAAGCGCCATGGTTCGACTATGACTTGGCCTCACACCTGGGCCTCCCCCATGAGACAATTGATGCCACACCTTGGCTAACAAATGGTTATAATATATATTGAAGGTTAAAGGGTTATTTTGGTCTTAATTTATGTCCTAATGTTTATTTTGGTCCTTTATGTTTCAAAATGTTGAAATTGGTCCAAAATGTTGGCAAAATATTTCATTTTGGTCCTAAACTATTGAATAAAGTCATATTTCTCTCGTTTCAAGTTCGAATGTGACGAGTTCAAAGCTACGTATTGTTCTCAAATAGTACTTTCTCTATCCAGTTGGGATCGTTACCAAACAAGGTTAAATCAATTCTAAAAGTAGATCGCTCGTTTCACCATCAGACAAATAAAATTAATCATATTTTTTCGTTTCAAGTTCGAATGTGACCAATTTAGAGCTACAAGTTACTCTTAACAAGTCCTTTGAACTTGAAATTAGAGACTAGAGAAATATGACCAAATTCAAATAGTTTGAGACCAAAATGAAATATTTTGGACCCATTTAAACATTTTGAAACATAAAGGACCAAAATGAACATTAAAACATACATTTAGAACCAAAATGACCCTTTAACCTATATTGAATTAATTAATTTGATTATATTGTTACATTTCTTACGAATTAATTATGAGATCCAAATTAAAGTAGCCAAGTCAATTATGTGTACAAGATACCACCAATATTGCGATTCAAATCACTTCAGTATGCGTAATATATATAACCACGTCACCATGAATTGGAAGATGATATAGGTGCTATAATCTTCATCAACACGATTTAAACATCGTAGAATATTTAATTATGTAATAATATATACAAATTGGCAACTGAAAGTAAAATGATTTTTTTAAAAAAAAAAAATAGAAAGCAAAAGAGCTCATCATACAGTGTATTCAAGCCCACCATGTTATAGTCATTGTTCACAGAATTTCCATATCCACAAATTAAAAAGTGGTCATAAATTCATAATGAGGGTGCTCAATGCTTAGTGGATATAGCGGCGGAGATGTATAATTAGTATTAATATAATTAGTGTGATTTGCATATTCTAAAGAATATGTAAATATTTTAAAGATTTTTAAAATTATTAGATATATATATATATAATAAATTTATTATTTTTTAAATAGTTAAAAAACAACCAATCATTAAATAACTATAGATATATAGTGAATCTTAAGCATTAGAATATATAGATTATACGTGTAATTGTACTTTATTATATTTTTTAAATTGTAAAGTACAAAAATGATCCTTATGATTTGACCTATCTATACCACGGTATCATGTAATTCAAAAGCTTACAAATTGGGACATGTGGGTATCATGTAATTCAAAAGTTTACAAATGTGGTTAGTACCGCTAACACGTTGGAGCCCTAGCGTCAAAAATTAACTACAAATGGTAGGTGAAAATTTTATTTTAGTCCTTAATATTTGCACTATGTTATATTCGTTTTGGTCCTTAATTAGAGACTAGAATAAAATTTTCATTTGCTATATGCAATTAATTTTTCACGACAAGGTCCAAACTCCCAATATGTTAACAGTACAAACAACATATTTTAATTTACAAATTTTAAAACTACAAGATACCATCGTGTTCGTGTAGATAGGCCAAACTAGCTACATAAATCATTTTTATAATTAACCTTTTTGAAAGTACAAACCACGTCCAAAAGGGCTCAAAGTAATGAATATAATATAATATAGATATATATTATATTAAAATGGATTTAAATGTAGTATGAGACAAGTTATAATCTTGATAGTGATGGTGATTATTATGTGGTGGATCTAATTAACAATTTCAACTTCTTATGAACCACAAGAAAAATCATGAAATGACAACAGTTGCCTTCTCATTACTGATATGAATTAATAATGGGATAAAATTGTGTATAGGAGTGGCAAAATCAACCCAATCCAACCTAATTACAAAAATAACTAACCCAATCCAACCTATTTTTATTTAATTTTTTTTGGCCAAACCTATTTTTATTTAATAATAAGTCAAAATGGGTTGGGTCAATCCATGATTTACCCATCAACTCATAAATTCTCATCAAAACTATACGTTTTAGTAGGGGTGAACAAGATGAATTTCATAAATTTTTGTAAAAATTACATAATGCATTCAAATAGTTTAAAATTTTTAAAACTATCCCTAGATCATAATATTTGAGGACAAAAATAAAAATTACAAAAAAAATTAAGGTCAAAATATAATTTTGAAAAATATGGGAAAAGATAAAATTATAGATCAGTCCTAAATCTAAAAAACAAATGCAGTTTAGTCAAACAAAATTGTGTGTTTCGATGGTGAGCAAGACGAACTTCACAATATTTTGCAAAAATTATAGAATGCTCTCAAATTGTTTCAAAATTTACAAATTGGAACATGTGTTGGATCTAATTGACAATTTCAACTTCTTATGAACCACAAGAAAAATCAAGAAATGACAACAGTTGCCTTCTCATTACATAATGTGTATATATTAAATAGGGATACTTGTGACGATATCCCAAAAGTTATAATTTGTGATTGCAAGATTATCTTGATATTTTTTTATTTTAAATATTAATATATTAGAACACAGAATATTTAATTTCCTTTTATTTTTGGCCAATCAGAATATTTAATTCCTATTTGCACATACTTTGCAGTTTAATTCTCGTAGAGCTGGTGGTGATTTTGCAAGTTTTCATTTAACTTTTCGGGTTATCAAAGACATTAATTCTAGTCGAGCTAATACTTTAACGTCGTCTTGCAGAGTTGGAAAAGTATTCTACTTTCCCAAGTCAGTCGCCTTACTCATCAAATTGATTATTCAAGCTAATCCTATTTCTAAATTACTCTCAAGTTTTCAGGCACCTCAAAAGGTGAAAGCAGGTCCTCTATAATCAAATTCTCTATAGTTCTCTAGATTTTAGTAAATTTAGACTGTTTGATTGATCTGGCAATTTACATTCCACCACATCACTTATAAAGCAATTTTTTTCCTAACACATTGGGGCTTCTTCTTCCCTCTTCTTTGTTCCTCCATCTCCCTCCACCTCCGCCACAGCCTTTGGCATCAGTGCATCTCCCTCAATAGTCTTTGGAATCGTCATCGTCGTCTAGGGCTTCGTTCCCATGGATAATCCGGTCAACACCACCGGCGATTTGGGAAAAACTTTTTTTCATCTCTCCCTCTCACTCCTCTCCATTTGATATTATGAGAAGATGAATTTTAACAACTGAAGCAAATGAAATTTCCATATTTGCTTTTGATTACAAAATTATCAGTTATGTGAAATTTCAGCTTTGGATTTTCTCTTTTATTTGGTTTAATTTTGTGCGATTTTACGAAACCAACATTTCCCGCAACATGCTCCCTTGCCTCCAAAATCTCGTCGTCATCAACATTTCATACAACAAATTCTCGGTGCGTATCCCCGAGACGCCTTTCTTTGCAAAGCTTCCCCACAGTATGCTCGCCGGTAACCGGTTGTTGTGCTTCTCCGATAACCAATGCGCCAGAGACAACTCAGGAATTCGTTTAGATAGGCGCGTGTGGCTACGGTGGTGCGTGTGTCTTCCTCTTGGCGACACTGTACGTACGTCGGAGGTAGTGGCGAAGGCGAAGGAAGATACAGGAACGAAGAAGAGGAAGAAGAAAGAAGCCCCAACGTGTTTTGATCTCTGAAGAGAAGGAAAATAAATTGCTTTAGAAGTGACGTGGCAAAATTTAAATGGTCATATCAATCAGATCGTCTAGATTTACTCAAATCTAGAGAACTACAGAGAATTTAATTATAGAGGATCCAATTCACAAAAGGTCACTAATGCTATTAATAATGCAACGACTAATTTTTTGGGGGTTTATAAGGCAACAATTCACGCATGCATTTGCTCAAATATGCTATCCTCGTGGTCTGAGTATGAGAGATTCTAGGTTTGTCAATAAGGCTCTATTGGCTAAGCATACTTGGATTGTTGATAAACCAGACTCCATTGCCTCTAAATGGCCGAAAAGTAAGTATTTTGTCAAACACTCGCACTTGCTGTTTGAATAGAACACTCAATCTTCAGTGGAAGCTTGGAAACGATGCGCGCATAGGTCTTAGAAGCAAATTCTGGAATTTTCATCTACAAGGGCCTCTGACTAGTGTTAAAGTTGCTGACCTTTTTAACCCCAACACTTATTTTTGGGACAGAGACCTTATTTCTAGAGTGTTCATAGAGGAAGAGGTAAGGCCTTTTCTCAACACACCGCTTCCCAATAGAGGAGTTGAGGATTCCCTCGTCTTAACCAAAATTGCTTTTGGGTTGTATTCTACAGTGATTGGTTATTCAGTGCTATGTAGGAATTACCATCTAGAATCAAGCAATAGGATTATTTTCACTTTCTTGTGGAAGGATTTCTGAAAGACTAAAGCTCCATACATAACCCTTCTCTTCGTTTGGAAAGGTTGACATAACACTAATCCAACCCTCACAAATATTAGTGCTGACCATTTGAAATATCAATTCATTTGTCCTCTTTGTGGTTCCAAGGATGATTTAGTGGATCATTCTTTCCTTTCCTGTGATTTTGTGCGATTTGGTTTGAGCTCAGTTTCTCCATTAAGGCTAGCTATACTAACTTTCATAATCTTCAGCATTGGTTGCGATTCTGGGTCAAGTTCTCAAAAAGAAATCCTATAAATGGATACTCATTCTAGCTAACGATTTTAGTTGTCAATGATGTCATTTGGCAATACAAGAATCTTTAATTTCTTTTTGGAAGAAGATTGATGTTAAACCTTCAGATGCTATCAACCGAATTAATCACTTTTGTCTTCCTGTTATGCTACTACTTACACATGTTCTCATCATACTCAAGATTGTGGATTCTCTTACATGAAGGTTGAGGATTACATGACTCATCTTGCTAAATCTAGTAATGGTAGGTGAAGGAAAATTTGCGGAATACAAGTGTCATATGACCTTCCTGTAACACTTAGGAGTTTCCACGTGGCAAGTATATAAATTATAAAAACAAAATTTGACCATGGATCTTATGCATGTAAAAATATAACCGAACAAAGGATTGAAATCACATATACCTTTTGTAGCAGAAACGCATCCTCAGAATTGTTGAATTAAAATCACTAGCACAAATCTGCTATGTTTGCGCCTCTACGGTATCCACACGAACCGGATGAAGAACTCTTTATTCAACCTCTGCTAGAAGGTCTAGCTACGCTGATATTCAATTAACTTATTTGAATAACTTCTAAGCTTTCTTTAAAAAAAAAGTCACTCAGAAAACTTTTCTCTGGAATTTCAATATGGAATCTGAAATGGAAGCTCGACTTTATAGAAAATGAAAATGGCTACTATTCACATAAATATTAAAATCATTGTAGCAGTCGCTCTCATGAATAGTAATTTCACTGTTTGAATAGCGTACTACAACAACACAGCAATTTTACTATAGCATCACGAGATTTTACTGTAGAAACATATGAAATTGCTATAGCAAAATACTGTAACTATTGTAGCAATATACCAAATTACTATTCATCAAAACAGTTTTTCGGGCTCTAAATTTTTTGAGCAATCAATTTTTCATGATGATACTCTGATTATGTGTAGCCTTAATACATGGAGTATTATGACTTAATCTTAATTAATTCTAGTCAAACTAGATTAGCCATAATTCATACATATATATAATAATGTAAATTCATCCTATACTTTTGTGCGACCTTGTAGGTCCTTATTACATTATCAATTATCAGAAGAAACCATTTAGAAGAAATTCATCCTAGCAGTATTATTGTTCTCTAACAAAATACCTATGTAATGACTTGATATCACATATTCATTATTACTATAATAATCAATCAACGTACATGATAATCTATTCAAATTATTACTATCTCAATCTATAATAATGCTTAACTAGAGATATTTTAAGAATAATAATTATTCTATGGACATTTATAATATTTAAATATAATATGCAGTTAGATCAGAAAAATAATTGAAATACATTTATTAACGTAATATACATAAATTAATCATCTAATGATTTTCCTGTATGATGTACACCAACAACAGGTACATTGATACTAGTTGTATGTCTTAATTTCACCCTTGCTTCTCTCTATTTCTTTTTGGGGCCATTGTTTTTTCTTCCTCTTGGTTTTTTATCCTTATCAAAAAAAAGGGTAAATTCCACTTTGGTACCATGTTCTTTCAAAAGTGACACTTTGGTACCCTGTTCTTTCAAAAATGTCATTTTGGTACCCTGTTCTTTTAGAAGTGACATTTTGGTACTCTGTTCTTTAGACCAAGTGACACTTTGGTACCCTAAAAAAGATAGAATAGGGTAACAAATAATGAAAGAACAGCGTACCAAAGTGTCACTTGGTCCAAAAAACAGGGTACCAACATGTCACTTTTGAAAGAACAGGGTACCAAAATGATATTTTTGAAAAAAACAGGGTACCAAAGTGGAATTGGTCCATAGAACAGGGTACTAAAGTGGAATTTATGTCATGCTTTTATATATATATATATATATATATA
>QANZ01007353.1:93532-168148 GCA_003254925.1 Chamaecrista fasciculata
CATGACTCTCGAGAAGCATCTAGTGCATGTATCTCTATACACCGAGGTCATGCCGGTCTTGGTTCATTTACGTTCCCACGTGAATGATCGACCAGGGACAGTTTTAGATTAATTATCATATAATTAATCAAGGATTGTTATCATAGTAAACATACTAATAATATGATAACCATTAATTTATCTCCATAAATTAATTAATATGTTCAAAACATATTTATAAAATGATTGGCCCTAGGGCACAATCTCCAACATTTTTTACGCGGCTCGAACTATTTTGGGTCTCACAATTTTATACATATCCTCAACAATCTAAAGAGATATTGAATCCAAATTCTTTCTCGCTCACACTGCGTTTCTTCCTCTTTGTACTTCCTGATTGCAAAGTACCTACCCACTTCCTCTTTGTACTTCCTGATTGCAAAGTACCTACCCACTGATTGTTTTTTATTTCATTGGTCTCCTATTTCAAACCATAAACACCATATATTTTTAACCTTCAAGAAAGTTGCCACTGCAACACGTTCGTATATAAGAGTTACTTCTGACGGAAATAAATCCGGTGTGAGAGACGGAATCACTAACCTGGAGTTGAGATTGATCTTGAATTGAGCCAAGAATTATCAAACCACTTGATCCCAAGAGTTACAAGATGGAGTGCTCACATTGGAGAAAAGAAAAGGGACCAAAGTAGCAAAAATGATGGACCTCTTTTTGTGAAAACACATATGGTATATATATACCCAAAAATATTCACTAATACTAACAAACTTCATAAACATAATTACAAAACAGTCCCTTTAACTAACAAACTTCATAATTACATTAGTAATTCAATGGGATAATTACTAATACTCTTCGGACGTGGCTTGGGGTTCTTAGCCCGGTCCCGGAAGACTTGTGGATAATCCAACCCATCACGAATTACCACAATTAATATGAACCCAATTTATTCTTATTCAGATTTACAATAAATTAATTGGGTTATGGGCTGCGGTGTTTTGGTTTATCTTTGCTTATGGAAATTAATTTGGCATTGTTGACAACTTGTGATTGAGTGCTCACCTATCGTGGGTCCGGTTACAAGGTTGTTTTGTTTTGTGGAACGAAATTGTATTGACGGTGGACATACCCTATCGGTGTGACATTGTTAATGAAATCTGTTTTGATATAATTAATTACTTAGTTCAGTTTTGTGGACCAATTTGATAATTAATTAATGCTATTCAAGTGGGAGAGATGTTATTTTTGTGTGTGGATAGCATTAATTAATTAACTATTATTTGAAATTACTGATTAAGCAATTGATTTTGTTTATTTTGTCCTAATATCTCTACTTTATTTTGGATTTTTTGGATTAATGGGCACTTGAGATATTTGTTTTGGACAAAATATTTTGTATGGGTCTCCTGTATGAGATAAAACATTTGTTTTAATAACCACTTTGTGGGAATGACTTAGATGAAATCTTATTTTGAATTGCCCATTAATTTCACCTGGTTAAGTCTTGCGGTGTTTTGGTTTATCTCATGGAACCTATATTTAGGTGAGTGCTTAAGAAATTTGAATTGCACTCTTGTGTTTTTGTTGATAAACTTTCCAATCTTGTGTGAATCCCTTAGACTTCCGCTACTTTGCTCAAGTGTACACTATTTAAGTTGTAACCTTTCATATAAGTGTACCTAGGACATACTTGAGCAATTTTGTTAGGGATTATTGGAGAACTATTAACATGTCATTAGGTACTTGTAATGTACTTTAAATTATTTGTTGGTCTTTTGATATCTGATTCGATTCGAATGATTTTGTTACTCGGATCCAGATTAGATTAGCTAAGTAGATGGTTCTGTCTATGTCAAGTTGCATGTTTGTTATGTGTAGAAGGGTTGTTTTGTTTTAGAGGGTTGGATAGACACCTACAGTCACTTCAAATATGTATCGCTTTTGTGAATCCATTTTTATTGGATTATATGGTTGAGGATTCAGATATTTGACATGCATTTGATTAATTGTTGTTCCTATGACCATCTGTTTTGATACCTGATTTGTTATAAGCTTCTCTCAAACTAAAGGATTTTTGGGATATAAAATTCTTGTTTTTGAAGAGAGAAGATTGTTCAATCTTAGACTCAACTTGTATGTTAATTGTGAATTTACCCTATCGGTAAAACACAATTAATATGCAATTTTGTGATGTATGCTCATTTGTATTTAGTTAGCATTGTGATTTGTTTATAATGTTTTCAGAGTCTGTTGTATCTTATCGATATGGAGACGATGAATGCATTTTGTGCTGATCCCTCTCTTTTCTTCCAATTGTGATATACATGTGTTTTCACATTTTTTATAAAGTTGCATAAGCTGATTCTGTGAGGGAAACCTTTTGTGATAATTATGTTGAGACATAATTAATGTTTCCCATATGCTAATGGTCAAATTAGCTTTTGGTTTTAGCAACTTTCATGAGGTTGCATAAGCTAATTTTGTGAGAGAAACTTGGTGTTATAATTATGTTTTAAGACATAATTAATGTTTTCTCATTTGTTATTGGTCATATCAGCTTCTGTTTCTATGCAACTTTCTGTGGTGAAAACTTTGGTTGGGACTAATTATGATGTCTGGTTTAAGTCCCTAAACATGTATTTGATAGCCTTAAATGAGTATTTGGCTATGAGGGATCCTGGGGCATCAAATGTGTTTAACCATTTTGGTGCTGCTGACAATACTTTGTATAAATTTTGGTATGAGCATTTTGTGGACCTTTTAGATGTTATCTCGATCCAGTGGGAGTCTGAGTAAACGTTAATTGGATTTTTTGGATTTTTCTCCAATTCTGTTTTGTTGTAACTTTGTTACATTTTTTGGATTTAGTCCAATTTTTGGCCCTTACAGGCATCTGGTGTAACTTTGTTATATTTATTGGATTCAGTCCAATTTTGGCCCTTACAGGCATTTGAGATAACTTTGTTACATTTATTGGATTTAGTCTAATTTTGGCTCTTATAGGCATTTGAGTTAATATTGTTACAATTATTGGATTTAGTCAAATTTTGGCCCTTACAGGCATTTGAAGTAACTTTGTTGCAATTATTGGATTTAGTCCAATTTGGCCTTCAAGAGATCTGAGGTAACCTCCTTACATTTATTGGATTTTGTCCAATTTTGGCCCTTACAGGCATCTGGGTAACTTTGTTACAATTATTGGATTCAGTCCAATTCGGCCTTCAAGAGGGATTTGAGGTAACTTTGTTGAAAAATTTGTGTGGATTGGCATTAATCTATTGTAAGATTAATATTTGAGTTTACTGATAAGTAATTAATTTATTGTAAATCTGAATAAGAAAAAATTGGGTTCATATTAATTGTGGCAATTCGTGATGGGTTGGATTATTCACAAGCCTTCCGGAACCGGGCTAAGAACCCCAACTCACGTCCAGAGAGTATTAGCAATTATCCCATTAAATTGCTAATTTTTACATAGAGCTTATTTGTCATGGAGAGTATTTTATTTAGTCCTATTTTGTTAACTATTGATTATATTTGATAATCTAGCATTTGGACTAATGTGTGATATACCCTTTGTTTTGGAGTAGTTTTGTTATTTTAACAAAACTAGGGACTCATTTGCATTTTTAGCTTTGTATGTAAAGTCCCTATTTGTTTTATGTGCGCCGTGTTAAAAGGTGAACTTTGGCTTTTGGTGGGTATGGCGTTTGCTACTCACAATTTAGTTTCCATTCTTGTAAAAAAATGCTTGAGTTTTTGCTCTATGTTTGGTTCTTCCTCGATCTCTGGATGAGTGAGTTGCAGATTTCTTAGCCTCCATCTCTTCAATTCCAGATAAGTAACTCTTAATCTCCCTTATTTTTCCATCAATTTCACATTGTAAAAACTTTGTAGCCTCTGTCTCGCTCATACACGCCACACTATTACTATGCATACTCTACTCTTCCTCATATACCACAATCTACATCTCTCCTCATCCAAGAATTCCTCCCTCAAAATTTGATATTGCAATGGCAACGCCCAGGTGCCGTCAAATTCTGCATGCTAATTAAAACTTTACCAATAGAGAAGGAAACAGTATAATTAATTTTGTGTCATAAGAGGTATCTAAATTTATCGGGTAAATTACACTTTGGTACCATGTGGTTTGACCCTATTTTATTTTGGTACCCTGTGGTTTGAAACCTAACACTTTGGTACCCTGTGGTATTCTCCATTAACACTTTGGTACCCTTTGGGGTTATTTTATAATTTTAACCATAATAAATTTTACAAAAATTACATATTGATCCCAATTTTTTTTTGAAGTTTTTATTTTAGTCTCTAAATAATATGTATCTAAGGACTTTAAGACCCAGGGAATAAAAGGCTAGCAGATTAATTAAGAATTCAGGCCGAAAAAATAGTTAATTAAGAATTATCACGTGAAATTAAAGTTATAAAGACCTTAGAAAAATAGCAAAGTCATAAACCAACAACGAAGCTCTTATTAATATCAAGCTTTTGAAGAAACCCAAGTGGGAGAAGTAGGCATTGAGTGACTAATTAAGACATAGACATTATGCAACCAAACAAAATTGTCGTTGCAAATAGGAACGTTGGACCAATGATATATACCTACTCTTATAAATGAACAAGCAATGA
Organism: Chamaecrista fasciculata; assembly: GCA_003254925.1. NCBI lineage: Eukaryota > Viridiplantae > Streptophyta > Magnoliopsida > Fabales > Fabaceae > Chamaecrista > Chamaecrista fasciculata. Next base: position 98,180 of record QANZ01007353.1, read on the forward strand.
ATTAGTTGGGTATAAACACACATACAAATAGTTGCCTTTTCGAAAGGGGTAATAAATTAATAAATAAATGGGTGGACTAATTTCATTTTTCAAAGACTATATAAAAGTCAACCACTCCAACTTTAGACGATTCCTTTTCAATTCGTGGATGCTTTTAATTGATGGGTTCATGTTTTAAATGAGACAGATTATTTACTATATATATATATAATATTGTTATGATGAAGATATATATGATTACACTACATAATATTATTATATAGTGAGATTAATTTAATAAACATGTGTTTTTGTCTAATTTCTTTTCTTAATTAATATTAAGATATGGAGCTAGATATTCGGATAAGACAACGATTGATGTTGTGCGTTTAGAACAATATTTTGGCGTGCAATTAATCACTATTGTTTTTACTTATCATTATTTATATATAGTAGTACGGGTGGCAATTTAATTTGGACTAATATGTAGGGTACTCGTCTGAATTCACATGAAAAAAAAAATTTTGGTATCCGTTAGATATCATATAACAAATAAAGTATGAATAGTGAAAAATAGGGATGTCAAAATGGGCCTATGCCCACGGGGTCGGCCCGCCCGCTAAATGGGCGGGCTTGGGCATCAAAAAATAGGCCCGTTTAAAAAACGGGCCTATATGGGGTGGCCCGTTTAGCCCGCGGGCTAAACGGGTATGGGCGGGCCAGTCCGCGGGCTACCCACATAATTTTTTAAATTTTTTAANGGTCGGCCCGTTTAACCCGCGAGCCAATGCGGGCGGGCTTAGGCATCCAAAATGGAGCCCGTTTATAAACGTGCCGGCCCGCCCCAGCCCGTTTAAAGGCGGGCCCGGGCGGGCCGGCCTGTTTTGACACCCCTAGTGAAAAATGAAAAAACAAATTATTAGATATCAAGTGGATACAAATATTGTTTCAACTATCTAATATCCATAAAAAAATGAATGGATAATTAGGATATTCGGTATCCAATACACTAGTTATAATATAAATATTTTATTATGTTATGTATTTTTTATACATTCTTAATTAATTTATTTTTGTTAACGGTTATATATTGGGTATTTGATTTCAGATATATCCAATTTATGAATTAGAATATCTATCTTATCGTCCTACATGAATTCATTATTTTTCTTGTAATCTCCGAATATTTTGGATACTGAATATCAGAAAGAGTTGGGATACATATATTAATGAAAAAAGTATTGTTGGTAACCCCAACATATGGGGTCATTTTCAGTTATACCCCCAACAATTTTTTTTGTTAATTATACCCCCAACGTTTCACATTTAAGTCAATTATACCACAACCCCTGACTATGTTAAGAAAACTAACGGACTTTGCTAATGTGTTAGCTGATGTGGCATTTTTTTTCTTGTCGTCGTTCTCAGTTCCTTGGTCTCCCCTAAATTACGTCGTACTCATCCCTTTTTTCCTTCCCTTACAACCGCCTCCCTCACCCATCTTATCTATTTGCCTCTCTCTCCAAAGGGGTTTTGAAGTTAGTTTACTTCTCAATTTCGACTACCACGATGTACAGCGCTGTCACCGGATATTGTGTGTTAATGCCAAGAGTCAGAGCTATTGGTATTTCTGCTCGATTTCTCTGAATTTGAGGCTCAACGACGAGTTTGTGTGTGGTTGCCGGAACTGTGAAGAATAAAGGGGAGAGATTTTTCGGGTTTCTCAATTGCAGGGACCAGTTCGTTAAAGATGACAAACATTCTGGATTCTTCTGTAATTAGTTAGGGATTCATGTTAGTGAAAGAAAAATCTTAAGAAAATGAAGGATTTTTAAATAATGAAAACTTAAGAACCTTAAAACAAAAAAAATGCCACATCAGTTGACACATCAACAAAATCCATTAGTTTCATTGACAGAGTTAGGGGTTAGTGTATAATTAGACAAGAACTAACAAACACATGAGGCGAGTCCTCACACATACACTTCCCCCTCTACCACATACCAAGGTTTGAGATATTAAGGAGTGTTCAGCGAGTAGTTGGGTCTACTTGCCAAAACCATCTCAATTCGTTAGTTTGAATTAATTTGGTTTCAAAAATTTGAGACCATTGTGATTTGGGTTGAGATGCCTGTTTCAAATTTTGAGCTCGTTCAATCCAACTCAATTTGTTGATTCGCAAAACTAGAAAATTAAAATTAAAATTAATTTTTTATTTGGTTAAAATTATATTTTGATCTCTCAAACAATATTATTTTTACAATTTGATTCATCCATAGATTTTTATTCTTAATTTAGTCCCTCAAAAACAAATTGTAAATGACCAAATTGAGAAAAAAAAATTAAGAGAAATTAAATTGAAAAATATATATATATATATAAAGCATGGGTCAACCCGCTACTATTTAATTTGGATTAGTTTGAGTTAATTCAATTATTTTCTTTAATCCAACCCACCAAATAAAATAGAAAGCCTAAATCAACCCGCCAAATAAAATAGAAAGCCTAATCAACCCGCCGAAAATTAATCCTTGAACATCCCTCAGGGATCCTCACGCTTCTAATATCTAGGACCACACACGTACACTTTGTGGAATCTCCTTCCAAGGGCGCTTTATAAGTGCCCCAAAATTTCAAGTTTAAAGTCACTCAAAATCCCAAAATTCAAATGTGATTCTCCAAGAGCTCTTACAATTATGAATTATTCTTATTGAAGTTCATTGCTCAAGCCTCACCCTTGATCACCTAGCCAAACTAGGTTAGTCATCACCATGACTCCACAAATTTGATAGTAATATATATATATATATATGTTATGTTCTTGAAATGCAAAACATATTTATTAAACATGTTATGTTTGTTTTATTTGAAATTTTGATAGTGAAAACTTAAGAATTATATAATATAATATTTTTCCTTACTATTATTTAATTAATGGTGGTGGCAAATATATGACGTGTGATTCAAGTGTTGTTAGCGTTAGCAACTTAGCATAGTGGTTAAAACTTAAATAAATAACATTAATTTAAATGTCTTAAAACTTACGTAGCAATTTAAATCTACTATCATAGTCCAATTTATTACAATCGATCGAGTTGCATTTCACGTTTTAATACTAATATATGTATATATATATATTGCATAAGCAGCTAAAATAAAATATATATGTATATATGATATATATCATCATTGATTTGAGATGTCTAAAGTTGCCATCATCCATACATATTATAAGGCATTTCTATATTTCAAGTAAAGCTATAAACATAATTTTATTAGCTAATCACATCAAAATCAACAGTAGGGGTTGATGATAAACAATAGATTTTGTTGGAAAAAAAATCTTTATGACTATTCAAAGTTAGTTTTATATATGAAAAAAAAAAGGTCACTATCATTATTAATTAAAAAAACAAGTAGCTTAGTGGATATTGTCTATGTTTGTGGATTAGTGGATAAATCACAAACTCAAAGCACTTGCTAATCAAGCAGTTTATCATAATGAGATCCCCTTTTTCTTTTTATTTCATTTTTCATTTTTTCTCTAATTCTATTATTTTTTGTATCATATATTTATTATAAAGACTATAAATTTATATAAGGTATATATTTTATAAAGTTCACTAATCAAATAAAGACAAAAGTGTAAAAAACTTTTTACATGATCAATTATTAATGAGAAAGCATATTTTATATGATCAATTATAAAAAAAAATAATATATGTATATGAATAAACTTATGAGTAAAAAAATGTTATAACAAAAATATAAGGAATAGTCCTTTCCTCATATCGTAAATGTCCAAATCCATTTTCTCTAGCTTCTGACCATAAATTAATGTCCAAATGCATTAGCTTACGTTGTACAAAAACGAAATAAGCAATGTTAGATTTGAATATTGTAAACAAGGTAAAAGTTAAACCTCTTTTGGCTTTTTGTTTGTTTTTTTTAATGTTTTTTATTAAATGGTCAAAAGGGTTAAGTTTGTGACGTCCATATAAATGTTTTTATATTTGTTTGTCATGAAGATCTAAACTATACAAATATAATTACTTAAAACAAAATTTGTCAAAATATTGATCGATTGAAATTTTCTTTTATATAAGCTAAATCAATTTTATATAAGAATGTGCTTTTATATTGTCTTTCGGTCATTAATTAATTTTAGGTCAAAGTGCACTTTTAGTCCTTTAGTTTTTGTTCAGGTCTCAATTTAGTCCCATAATTTTTTTTCCACTTTTGGTCCCATTTTTTTCCTCATGTTATAGATTTGGTCCCATATCACTTTTGATCTCATATCTTTTGGTCATATTGCAGAATTAGTTTAATATTTTTGTAAAATATTTCACCGTTAGTTCCACCTGATTCAAAGATATGGGACTAATATTTCTGCACCTGACCCAAAGATATAGGATGAATTTTACAATCTAACCAAAACATATGGGACCAATTTTGTAACCTGACCCAAAGATATGGGACCAAAAGTGCCAAATGGGACTAAATCTGCAACCTGAACAAAAGATATAAGATCAAAAGTATAAAAAAAAAAATTATGGGACCAAATTGAGATCTAAGCAAAAGTTATTAGACTAAAAGTAAACTTTCACCTTAATTTTAATACTTTGTATAGTACATTGAAACATATAACAAGAAACAGAAAGTCGTTAAAATATTGTGCGAAAGATATTAATGACTTTTAAATAATATTTTTAAAACAAATAAAAAATCTAATTTAACTTTATATCTTCGACAAATTATTTAAAATAAATTTAAGAAAATTAAATACCAAACCACTTGTTGGCATGCGGTTGTCACCTATATATTCTATACTGATCAGTCAAAGGCACACATGTGACATACATTTAAAGTTAATGTCTATGAAGAAATTTCATAAAGTACAATTTTAAATTTTTTGTCATCCAGTATTCCAATTTTTCATGATATTTCTTTTTGGCCTGAAGTTTTTCATAATAGTTAAGACAAGTAAAAATAACCAAAACTAGTATCTTAACTTTTTTTCGCCAAATTAGTATCTAAAATTGACATTAAGTAATTATATATTGAATCTCTTAAGACAAAAAAAACACGTCGTCATTTAATTATCAACAAAGGTAATATTCAAATCTTGTTTTTACATAGTTAATTATGATCTAATTAATGCCATGTATTATATAGGTCAAAACCTTAAATTGGTCCCAAATGTATGATGTGAATTTTAGATTGTTCTTAAATGTTTCATTTGTTTCAAATTTATATTACATATTTATATAATTTTTTAAATTGGTCTCATACCTACTTCTAGGACACCATTTGACTTCATTTAATATTGGTCTCAATTAAAAAAAAAATTAAAGAACTCTTCTCATCTTACTATTTGGATTTGAAATCACACCGATATGCCCAACTTCACTTATTTAACTGTGAAACAAGTGACTCACTTTTAAGATTCTATTAGACTTCGTTTGTTGACGATCTCAACTAGATAGAGAAAATATTTATCAAAAGCAACTTGTAACTTTATATTAACTTTGAAACATGAAGATATGACTACATATAATTCATTAGTTTGGATCTTTGGGACCATTTTGAGAAATTATAAAAACACATAGGATCAATGTGAAACAAACAAAATAGTCCAAAATGCAAATTTGGTCTCATATCTTTTGCTCAGTACCCAATTTGGTCCCGTATCTTTTTTTGTTGCACTTTTAGTCTCATATCTTTAGGTTAGGTCACAATTTGGTCCCACATTTTTTTTTATAGATTTGTACTCATATCTTTGGGTTAAGTATAGAATTGGTCTGATATTTTTGAGTCAAGTGGAACTAGCGATGAAACATTTTGTAACGATATAAGACCAATTCTCTAACCTAACCAAATTGGGACCTTTTGCAAATATATAGGACCAAAATTGCAATGAAAAAATATACAGAGCGAAATTGGGAACAAAGCAAAAGATATGAAACTAAATTTACATTTTGACCAATAAAATATTTAGAATCAATTTGAAAGAACCCCATACATTTGGGACCAATTTGAGATTTTGACTATACATATATAATTCTTCCTCTCATAAACTCATCAAAAATTATGTTTCGTCGATTAAACCAAAGTAATTTGCTGGTGTTTACTCATCATAAAGTACCCTCGAGCTGAGGCTACAACATCACGAGAAGAGAAAGCCAAAAATAAAAGAAATAAAAAATAAAAGTTCAAAGCCGTCATGGTTGACCAGACCACATCAACCTCTCTCTCTCTCTCATACACACAGAAAACAAATATAGACTTTATCTAAGTCAAAATGTTGTTTCAATAATATCATTCACCAATCACCATCATCTTCTCTCTCTATAATTAATTAATTATATATATATATATCATCTTCTTTTCTTCCATTCATTATATCTATAATTTATATACATATCATCTTCTATTGTAATATCCCCATCATCATCTTCAATTTTCATCATATCATCTATAATCTTCCACAATGGGAAATGTAATATTAATCCCATGCTTCCAACAAAACCCTAAAACTTCATCATCATCATCGGTTCGCCTTGTGTTTTGGGAAGGAACCACTAGGACTCTCCGAGGCCGGAAACACATCGCCGGCGAGGTCATGTTCGAGTTCCCGGAGATGATCGTGTGCCCGGCCGACTCCTTCTTCATCGGCCACCCGGTCCCGGCCCTCGCCATCGACGATCCCCTCGTCCCGGGCCAAACTTACTTTGTCCTCCCCATCGACTTCCTTGCCGGTGGTGGTGGCGTCCTCACCGCCTCCTCGCTGGCCGCGCTAGGCTCGAGCCCTAGCCGGTCTCCGATGAAATTCGGACAGTGCCCCTTTGAGTATCTCAAGGGATCCAACGGTAGGGTTTTGATCAAGGTCACGCCTGATTTCATAAAAAACCTCATTGCTCATAAAAGTAATAATAACAATAATAATGATATTGTTATTAACGAAAATAACAATAATAATAATAATAATAATAATAATAGCAAGAGCTTTCTTTGTAGTACTCCTGAATTGCAGAAGCACTATGAACAACTCGTGAAAGCTAAGGATCAAGTATGGTCACCGAAGCTTGAGACTATTTCTGAATACAAGATTAGGTTTTCGCCATGCAGATTCATAGGATTAGAGTGGAAAGAGAAAGAAAAATCTGGGTTATATGTTAAATTTTGAATGTTGATGGAAAACTTTGTAATTAATATTAGTTAATATATATTTGTAGTCATAAGCCTCTGTCAATTTTCTTTTGATTTGTTATGTTATAAATTTGTGTATATACAAATACAATCAGCGTACAAGAAAAGTGATTGAAGAATAATTAGTACTTTATTTCTGATGATTCAAAAGAATTAAGTTTCATAGCTTGGAAACTGTTCTCAATATATATATATATATACTGCAGCAGGATTAATTGATATATATATATATATATGATGTATTTAATTTGTATATGTTGCAAACATTGCTAAATAATCTTAATTTTGCTGCAGAATGTGGCTGAATTAAATATATCTTGATCAAATTTTGTTTGTTTCTTTGTATCTGTATATGTAGAGAATCACTGTCTCCTCTCCAATTCTATCTAATGCTAGGATGCTTAATTTAACTTTTGCATACATAGTACTCACGTGTATATATATACACACACAAACCCAGACATATACGAAAATGGATCTTTTAGAGTAGTTCCTTTCTTTACATTTCTTATAGAGTATGAGAGAGAAAGGAAGAGAAAAGAAGAGAAAGAAAGAAAAAATATATATGAATTTACATATTTTTATTTCATGAATTTCATATGCTCTTTTTCTTCTTCTTCCTTTTTTTCTCTAACTCCTCCACAAGAAATATAGAAAAAGAAATTCTAAAAGATCCAATTCCGATATATATATATATATACCAAGTAAACTGGATATAGGAAATAAAGGAGATGAAGAGCACTTGTTGTTACCCACTTAGTATGCACGGCTTCACCCGGACTATTCTAAATTTCAGACGCATCACACACTTGATTATAATAAAAGATTCTTTCAACAAAATAATTGTACTCAGAATATATCAAATTATTAAAGAACTCTATTTAAAGTTATCAAGTTGCTTACTACTTGAACCAACCTTTAGTAGAAAATATGAACAACATTTATATATATATATATGCTATTATTAGAGAAAATCTTGATTCCAAAACATAGCTAATGTGTATATATATACATTTGATTTAAGGCAGAGTGATGATGATATACATGCCTGTTTTATAAGGCACTACAAAAAAAATTGCATTTTACTGACAGTCTGACACAATTTGACTGAAGGTTATATGAAAGTATTAAAAAATGAATATATTTTTAGAATTTTTGAAACCCTCACAAAAAAAAAAGTGACGATCTTTTATTTTCTCAACAGTGAAACTCACACAAAAAAAAAATCATATTCTTTTTAATTATATTTACACTTTAAAACTGTCAGAGAAAACTCTTTCAAATGACAATTTTACCCCAAAAATATCTATCCTTTAGCACTCAATAACACATTTCTCATAAATTCGCTTCTCACTTCTCTCGTTTCTCTCATCTCACGAAGCATTTTGCTTTCAAATGTCATTTAAAACTGTCACAAAATGTGCAATTTTTTGTAGTGAGGGTATATAATATATCAATATATACATATAGGATCTATATAAATGAGTTTTTGACAAACAATATTCTAAGGACTCTTTTTCGGAATTAACTCTTAATTTTAATGATACTAATGATCTATTGATTTTTGCAATGTCGCTAACAATCACTTCTTCTTTTTTACAAGTTATATATCCCTTATAATCGTTTAGACGAAAATTAATCTAATTTTCATTGAATAAGACTACATAATAAAACTCTTCCATTAAATATTTAATACAAGTTGATAGTCACCCTGGGTATTAAATTACTAGATACTATCTAATTAAGACTTTTCAATCAATATGATGAGTCTTCTTCCTTTTACGCGAAGAACTAGTATATCTCATTCATCCTTCATTTTATCATGCATGTTTTGCTAGGGATATTGACAACTTTTTCCAACAAAAATGTATGTAATATTTCAATAATTAGGTTAACAAACTTCATTAGTTAATAATTAATGTGCTGTTCGTAAGATCTTCCCAATTTTTCTTGTTAATCTGATCACACACATATTAAATAGCAAATATACGATATTTTGGATACACAAATATGATCAAATACCAAACACAGAAATCAATAAATGTCAACTAACTAATCCTAAACATAGCAAAAGCTTTAATAGATATTGCTTAGTGTTCACATGCCAAATTTTTTGGCTCCTAGCATATAATGAAGTCCAAAAAAGACCAAAGTGATTAATTATAAGAACAAAGTGTAATTTTGGTCCTTTATCTTTGAGGTATTAGCACTTTATATTTTTTTTCTTGTGATTTTAGTCTTGTATCTTTCTCAAAAGTTTCATTCTTTGGTCTCAGTGATTAAATATGGTCATATCTCTCGTTTCAATTTCAATTACGACGCGTTTGGAGCTATATGTTACTCTTAACGAGTCATTTCTATGTTTAATTACGTTGGAGTTGTTAGCAAACATGATTAAATTCGACTCCAAAAGTGCTCGCTCGTTTAAGCGAGCAATTAATTGTAATGAGTTTAGACCTATAAGTTATTTTGTATGAGTTATTTTTCTGCTTAATTGGGACAGTTAACTAAATGATAGAGGTCAAATCAAAACTGAAAGTAGTTATACATAGATTTTCACTTTTTAATTTGGTTTCAGAACCACTTTCAGATCTGTTTTGACCTCATTTGTTGATAGTTCCAACTAAACAGAAAAATGACTCATCAAGAGTAGCATGTACATAAATCAGAACTCGTCACAATCAGGCTTAAAACGAGAGAGATACGACTAGCTTCGCTTTTTTTACTATGAAATGAACGGTTCACTTATGGAGTCCAATTTGATCTTGATTGTTGATGACCCCAACTGAACAAAGAAATGACTCGTCAAGAATAACATGTGGCTTCGAACTCATCTCATTAGAACTTAAAATAAGATAGATATAACTACATTTAGCCGAATCAACGAGTGAAATTTTTAAGAAAAATAAGACTAAAATCACAAGAAAGAAAAATAAATGGTTAGATTGCAACTTATATATCCCAAGATCAATATTGCACTTGTTTGACATAATTTTATAATTTTGTTTCTCAATAATTAAATTAAAAATTTTACGATATTTTGTAGACCAAGTGATTATTTTTACCCAAAGATAATGAAAAACGATTAAAGTACGTAGAAGCTTATGCTATACAATAATAATCTTGGATAAGAATTTTCTTTCCTATAAATTACTAGTTGGTTAACGGCTATTTTGATCTAAATATATGGCCTATTGTTCATTTTGATCCATTAGACATATTACACTAAAGTATATATATACACATATTACTACTTTGAACATGTTTTCAGTTTATCAAGTGCTGAACTTTTTGGGCCAGCATAGAGAAAATTTTACTTTGTAAATGGGCCTGAAGTGTTAGGCTTTATCCCAATATATATAGCAAGTCCAGAAGCACTTGAATCTACAAGCTGAAGCTAACGAATCCATGAAAATGTATTTTTATCTTTTTTTTTTGTTTGGGTTGCTCACTGAGATTCGAGATTTTACTCTAATTAAATTAAATTTGACTTGCGTCGTGCACCTAACTAATAACTATAGTGAGATAATATCCCAATAAAAATAATTACATTCACAAAATTTCAAAATCAAGACCTTATTTATTAATGATACCAAATCGCTTCCAACTCGGGTCAAACATTGTCGTTTGAATAAATATGAGTGATGAGGTTTGAGTTTAGGCAAAGAGAAAATTTATTATTTGGTCCATAAATTTACAGTGAGTCAACTAATCAGTCTCTGCATAATTGTAATACACAATTTGGTTTTCGAAATATTTCACTTATCAACTATTTGGTTCTTAGTGATGATTTAGTCTTTGAATTTGAACAAAATTTATATTTTTTGGCTCCTGAATTTGTATTAAATTAATATTATTTGGTCCTTGAATTTGAACTAATTTTATATGTTTTTGTCCCTTAATTTATACTAAATTAATATTATTTGGTCTTTAAATATAAACTGACTTTATACTTTTTGGTTCATGAATTTGACACAGGGATGAAATCATTTTCAATTGCAATAATTAAAAGATTGAGTAATATATTTTCATTATTCAAGAACTTATTAATTGACTCGATATAAATTCAGAATAATAAATTTTCTCTTAGGCAAATCACAATCATTGAATCCAGATATCTAGGTTATAGGCATATATTTATGGATAGCGACACAAGATAGATCATAATTGAGATCATAGTTCATATTATCATATAGATGATTGCAGAGTCATGGACCACTCATTTTTTTTTGGTCAGGAAGGGACCAATCTATAATCTCTAATCTTATTCCTACCTCATTTATGAATTCTCACTCATGGGCCCAAGCTCAAAGCCCACCATCCACTCCCCCTTCGATGCAGAAAAGAAAAATCATTATTTGACGAAATAAAAAAAAATAAACCATCATTATTTCTTTATGAAACCAGTTTTTTTTTTCTTTATAAAACTCACTCAAAACCTTATATTATTGGTGCACTTATTGGCTCACAAGAATCAATCACAGCTTCAGAGGCTCCCAAATCTTCCAATCCAATATATTAGTGTCATTTTCTTGGATCGGTATTTTGGGTCGTCACATGCTTAGGATGCATGGTTATTTTGAGTATGACTTTGTTATCTTATAATGACTTTTACTACTATTTTGATTAAACAAATATGTTCATTTTGGGAATATGATGCAAATCTGTAAGCAAATAATCAATGATTGTTGCAATAATTTTTTTTATGGAAGGAGTAAGAAACTGAATAGTTTCCAAGGTTCTATCCAATAGTAAGGTGATACTTCATATTTTCTTTGCTTTGGAATGTGATTGACAAATTAAATCAGTGATTGTTGCAATAATTTTTTTTTCCTGACTTCTGCTCTGTTATTTAATGTTTGGATTTGAAAACTTTCTGGAAATTGTTTCTCCAGTGCATGGTTGTGTGTCTTATACTTTAAGGGCTTTTTTCATGATTCAGGGATTGTATATTGTAGAAATATGTTAGGCGAATCCAGCAGATTATTGTGGTTATTTATTTGACATTTCATTGATGGTTTTGATGCACATCTCAAAGTAGACAAAATGGATAGTATTTCTTGAAACCTAAGTTTATAACATATATGGAGAATGAATACCTTGTAAGCATTTATTGTTTCACTAAAATTATGTTTCCTTTTGATTTGTTTTCTCTTCAAATTTTCAATACAGAAAGCTACCATTTGAAGAGGATGACTTGTGTTTTATTTGGACCTTATGTAAAATTCAGTTAATTCCAAATTTCAGTTTACGTTGATGCTCATCCTTATGCTCATTCTTTCAACTAAAACTTGCTTTTGTTTTCACTTTTGCTATTGGATGTATTCGTACATTACTGATTTGAGGCAAAATTATATACAGTTCTATGATTATCTAAAAGTAGTTATGGATTGAAAAGAATGGAGTGAAAAGAATGGATTGAAAAGAGTAATACATATTCCAACATAGCAATAATAATACATTAAATATTCAAATGTACCATCTTCAAAATACATCTCATATATTTCATAACTTATTACATATGCATAATTATGTTATACACAAGCATTACAATAATAGCAACTAAAATGGCAATCATCATCTTCAATCTCATTACTTTATGCTCATATTTAAACAATTTCTTCCTCATTTTTAAGAAAGACAATGTATCCTCACACTGAAAGTGTCTCTACTAGAAGTGACTCTACCTTAGATCTAATTGAAAATTCTGCATCCTCATCTACCTCATCTACCCATTATATTTGCAAAAATTACATGCAACAAGACTATCCTGCATAATTTGTTGAATTAGTTGTTCAATGATCCAAAATATAATGATAATGTGATCCAATAAAAGGCCCTAAATTTCTATGATCTCACACATATAAAACATCAGTTCAACCATGCATATTAGCTTAGTTACACTAGATTATCTTCCAAATAAGTTGTACTCTCCATTCCACAGAAAGTTAAGCATGATAAATTATGAGCAAGTAGACCTAGTTATGGGTTAAGCTTGGACTACTCAAGCTCAAACTCATAGGCTTTTTAGGTAAATGGGCTTGGACCTAGGTCCAAGCTCAAATAAAATTATACTCAATACAATTGGCTAAGTATTTACCCAAGCCCATGGGCTAGAACTTGGATAGTCCAAACTTATTTTTTTTTTTGTAATAATTTTAAAATTAAATGGTCATTATGATCTTCAAACTATGAGGTTAGTTTCATTTTGGTCATTAAGTTATTTTTTGTGCTATTTTGGTCCTCAAATTATGGGATTATTTTGGTCCTTAAACTAATTTTTATTTTGTTTTGGTCATTAAACTATTTTGTTTCATTTTGATGCTCAAATTATTTTTTATTTCATTTTGATCCACAAACTATGAGATTAATTTCATTTTGGTACCCTAAGTGACCTTAAATAATTAAATTCAACTTAACAGGGAAAAAAATGTCTCGCAACCAACTCAACATTGAATGGTCTCCATATTTCTGTCAATAAGATTTTTAGAAAATGTAATGTGAAAATGTCGATATTTTGAATAATATTTTCATATCATCCCAATGGATCCAACTTGCGTGCTAACTGGACCTAAGATTACTTATTAACTAGTATGAACCCCACGCGATGCGCGGGATGTAACTGTCTCAAGTAAATCATGCACAATGATATTTACTTAAATAACCTTAATATATACATGAATGAGTATATATACAACATGAATAAGAAAAATTATAATATAATGCATAAAAAATATATATGTAATAAATACTCACAAAACAATAGTTGATCTGACACATAAAAGTCTAACTAAATATAGAAATAAATAACAACAACGGTAAAAAGCTAAATATATAAAATCAACGCTAAGGTAGTGTTCATACAGTTTAATAACTAAGACTATAGAACAATACACTACACATAACTAATATTGACACAGTCATCTCAAACCTTGAAATACCTCTTTGTAAACACAATTATATGCAGCATAAGATTGTCCATCATCTTTATGAGAAACTAAAATCTTCAAACCAGAACGTGACTGAACTCTATAAATTGCAACATACAGCTGACCAGGAGTAAATACATCTCGATGAAGGAATATACCAACTGTCGAGAGAGATTGACCTTGACTCTTGTTGATTGTCATAGCAAATGATATAGTAATTGAAAACTGACTACATTGAAATCTGAAAGGAAACTTCATGTCAGAAGGTATAATACTCATGTGAGAAATTAAATCCTTCTCACCAGCACACCTGCCAGACATTAAAATACCTTCAATAACATGGTCACTCAGGCACGAAACAATCAACCTTGTTCCATTACATAAACCAATAGCTCTATCAATATTTCGGATTAACATAATAGGAACTCCAACTTTCAACCTAATCTCATGGGAGGGCATACCAGAAGCTCTAATAGTATTGAGGAATTAAGTAGTGTATGTTTCAGATGCATCAGATGATGAGCGACTTTCTTCGCATATGCTATCAGAGCTCAATTAGGTCTTTTCATCACCAGCAATTTGGTCTAACAAATTGTTCACATCATCGACCTCATCAAGAGTTGGTGCAAGAATAGCTCGATCGGTGAAATGCTTCGCGTCATAGGAGTTCAAAGATAAATCTAGATAAACAGCATTACTAATAGCTTGAACATGATCACAATCATACTTAATTAATAAATCCATGGGTATTTCAATCTGGAAAAGTCCTTTTTCAATTACTTCTCCTATGCTGCCATCTCCAACCGCAAGAGTCCATTTAGAAAATTCATTAATCTCTTGAGCATATTCAGCATATTTAGCATTATTCAGCCTCATATTTTTAGATAGTGATAACACTTTGAACGATGACCATAAGTGAGACGACGACAGAGAAGCCATAACAATATCTTGCCTTGACTTTTTATTCTTAAATAATAACTTATCAAATGCAAAAATTCTCCAAAAACAATTAATAAGAATACTTTGGAAAAATGTTCTTTGTTTTTCCACCATTGATAATTTATCAAGAAAATATGATTTTAAAACATAATGTCATAATTCTTAAATTTCAAAAATAGTCTAAAAAAATCATTGTTCAAAATATACCTATAATTGTCAAAATAAAACTTAATTAGTTAGGTTTGACAAAAAGAATAAAATTATATGAGAGATAGAAATAGTTTTTTGAACAAAATTTAATTAGCTAAGTTTAATGAGGGTAAATTAGTCATTTTAGGTGGACTAAAATAATCTCATCCCGTGGAATTAGACTAATCTCACCCCCTATGGTGTGATTAAAAAATAGTTATTTTAGGAAATTATGTTACTCCTGGGAATACAATATTCTCGAGACTAATTTTTTAATCCGCATACCAAACATAGGATTAGTCTATGCCGGAGCTCCTAATTCTGATACTATTTTTTCAATCTGTGTACCAAACGCCTCCTAAGATGTAGTAGAATTTTTTTTTGGCCTGAAGATGTATTAGAAATTGATGAATAAGATTGCCCTACAATAGCATTTTTCATTAAACTTGAAGAAACAAAACCACAGATACTCTAATTGCTTAACGATGCATACCTCAGGTACCCTAAATAAAATTGTTCCAACCAAAACACACCAATGTGAGATTCAGACAAATCACAAGTACCTAATACGTAATTACCCTTTAAATATAATATATTCTTATATATAAAACTAAATATTTAATATTACGATTAGGGCACTATCATACCCATACCCAAACCTGTTAAAATCGAACCCAGACCCATATCCAAACTGATAAAGTAAAATCTACGAATTCTCATTAGGTATGGGTATTTGATCATCACTCAAGTTTGAGATGAGAGGTATCACGAATTGGTTTCATAACAAATTATTAGTATTTACATTTAAAATTTTGTTCTAAAAAAAGTTATAAAAAATTGAAAATTATGGTCACTGTCAAGTTAAACAATTAGAAAATTAAAAATATCTAATTATTTTGAATGACGACTTAGAAAAATGGTGCTCTTTTACGAAATGATAATTCTTTTTTAAAAAAAATTCAGGTGATATGCTTCACACAACAAATAAAATTTAAAAAAACAATGTACATTCTATTAGAAAAACAAATGTACATTTGAATATATAAGATTTATGTATAAATTATAACATTAATTCTTAGTCCACAATTTTTTGGGTTGGGCTGCGGGTTTCAAAATTTTGAGCCCACTCAACCCAACCCAACTCGCAAGTCCACCTTTATTTATTTTTATTTTTTAATTTTAATATAAACATAAATAAATAATAGTTAGTATAAATGATATATATGACTCGAGTTACCCTTCCCCATAGTCTTAACTCCGTGTTAGTGATTTCATCTTCAATTAATCAAGTTTCGCTTGCACACTCCAATTTCAACTTCTTAAGATGAGTATATACGACTTTCAATTTTATTATTGATTCATGAATCATAATAATAAGAAATTTTTTTTATCAAAATTCAATATAAAAGAATTGAAAGAAAAAAAAATTGTAGAGTCAAATATATTTTTTCTTTAATTTTTTTTTTTGCAAATTAGAAAGGGTCAGCTCGCAACAACCCAATCTACTGCTGTTTGGTTTGGTTTGAAATTGGTTTGAGCTGAAATATTTTTTTTCCAAAAACACAATCCAAACCAACCCGCCCTAAAAAAATTACAGCCCAAATCAACCTGTACTAAACTCAACCCAACCTATTCCACGAACACTCCTAACGATGCGGACTCTTGAAAATTTTAATATAAATAATTTTTATTAATATAAAACGTATTCTCATTAATTTGTTATACTAAAAATATATCATAAATAAAAACGTATTAGTAAAATATTTCAAAATATATAAAATATTTAATTTTTATTTTATAATTTAATATTTTCTCAACATATAAAGTTTTAAATTATTATTATCTATAAAAATAAATATTTATTATTACAAATAAAATATTACCATATTCAAACCCACATACCCGAATCTAAAATTACTGAAATTAAACCCAAACTCATATGTGCTTATTTTATTATTCCACACATCACACACCNTTCTCATTTTTTCCTCTTCTAGATAATAATTGATATATAATTTGTAGTTGAATTAATCTGTAACACATCAATTGCATATATAATTTAGGTAAAAGTGCACTTTTAGTCTCAACTTTTTTGGTTGCACTTTGAGTGTCATATCTTTTGCTCATGTCTCAATTTGGTCGTTCATTGTATTTTTGGTCTTATATTTTTAGGTCATGTCGCAAAATTGGTTCCATATCTTTTAATTACAATGGAGGGGGCTATTTATAGGAGAAATTGAGATAGATACTCAACATAAGAATCTTAGATATGAATAACTTTAGTCCAATTAAAAGCAATTAATCAAAAATTTTAAAACTAACTATGGAAATATTCTGAAGGTGTTTGTTAAGGAAATCTTTATATTGATACTAAAATAATAAATAGGTCTAATTTATAATTAAAATATAGATATTAATTTAATTAAATTTTCAAAATTTGAAATTAATTGATTAATTGATTTCATTTTTAATTTTTAATATAGTATTTGATGACATAAATTAGTCCGATTTTTTAGGGATATTGATACTTTTGAATTATATAATATATATATATATATATATTAATTGACTTGTTACTTCCGAAATTGAAGGGAATTGAGTAATTACTTTGATTTTAAAATTATAATATTGCATTTGTTAATATAAATCAATCTAACAGATTTTTTAATAACATTGATAATTAATTTCTTTTGCATTTTTTGAACTACTTCAATTAACTAAATTAATTTCTTTTTGATTTTTTAGGTCAAATTTAAAAACACATCCAAAGTAGATAGTCCAACTTTATCACGATTCACATAGTTCTTGTTCTAGGCAAAAGCACATACTATTCCATACCCTAAAAGAAATTAATAAATCAAGAATCTCTAACTAAATTGTCATGTTAAAGCATGACCATGGATAATGTTCTCACTCCAACTTCTTTGTCTATCATTGAGGGAACCCTGGTAACACCAGAAAACATAACATGAATAAGAACATGAATTAAATTGTATAGTTATCTCAATTGCCAAATATAACATGAATAATAATAACAATGGTAACAGAGTAAGAACTAAAGAGGAAAAATAAAGAGAAGATTACCGAAAAGTACATTTCCCTCAAACTCAAGGATTAATTTTTTGTTAGAGATGGAAGACTCTAGATTACGAAGGTCATACTAATTCTGTTAGGATCAAATCTCGCTACGAAAGCCTTAATGTGTTCATCAATGGAAAAGTGAAAAAAAAAAATCTAACTAATTTTATTTTGAGGATTTGGGGTTTAGGGTTTAGAGTTTTTAATAATTTTGAGGTCTAAATTGAAATGTTTGGAAGAGTTTTGGGACACTTAACAATTTTATTTTGAGGATTTGGGACTAAAATGAATGAAGATGATGAAAAATAGGGGGAATTGAAAATAATGGGATAAAAATTGAAGCCAGGGACCAATTTGTCCAGACACGAATTTTCTTTTTTTTTTTTTAAGTAATAATGCTGATGTGGCGACATTTACCCAGTTGGCATTTCTTTTTTTTTTTTAGTTTAACCCGTGCTGACGTGGCAGTTAACGTGCCACGTCACGTTTTTTGTAACGTCAGGTTAACCGAGGGACCAATTTGTGTAACGGTCGATAAATTCGAGGACTTATTCGTCTATTATCTAAATCCATGGGCTTATCTGTAACCGAGCAAAAATTTGGGGACTAATTTGACAGTTTACTCCAAAATTAATAGTAGAAATGTAACCAAAAAAATGGAATTAACTTATTATTGTATATATATACCTCTAACTCTTCACAATACTATTTCAAAAAACCCATGCAAAGGGATAGGATATTTATTCTTTTTGCATTCAAGAAAATAATTCAACACTAATATTCTACACAAACTCAACAGCAATAGACATTTCACCTTGTATAATGGGCATCTAAAGAATTGTCTCCCATAGTTCGTTTTTGTATATGCTGTCAACACTACTGCTCTTCTTTCACATTTACAAAAAAGTATCCTTCGTAAGCTAGAACTTGTTTCAGATGGGTGAGATTGGTGACGGTTATTTTCTTTCTTTCATAAGCAAGAACCTGCTTCATTTTCTTTTCTTTTCTGCAACTCATCTTAGGGTCAAACGAGATGAGCAACAAAAATGCATGAAGATTTGATTTCAGATCCTAGAGGCTTAAATTTTGATCGATGTCGTGGAGGGAGGGACCGCTAGGGTTTGGTATGAGGGATAAACTTTAGACACAAAATGCACGAAAGCTCATTAATTTTCATTTAATTTTTTTATTTAGTTATATTATCTGATATATATATATAGGTTTCTTTACCCCAGAAAACATGAGGGTTTACTCACTCGATCACTCCCCAAATCTAATTTTTTAAAACTTACCTCTAAATCTGAACTCAAATTTCACTCACTCTCATGGCTTCTCTAACCCCAATTTCTCAATTTAAATCCCTTTTCATCGAGCCCCGTATCAGAGCTTCCCGTTTGCCGACTGTCGTCGCGACCCCAAGATTCGGCTCCTCTTTCTTGCCTCGACAGTTCTCTCTGCAATTCCGAGCTCCAAATGGGTTTTCGAGGACTCCCATGAGGGTTGTCGTTGTTTCCGCAACCACGGCCGAGAAACCCAAGAAGCGATATGCGGGTGAATCTAAAGGGTTTGTGGCAACGAATCTGCATAGAAGGAGCAAGTTAAAGAGGGCTGAGACAGAGGATGAAGGTGAACAGTTGGCGGCGGCGATGCAGGTTATGCAGTGGAAAGTGATGGAGGGTCGGCGGCGATGGAGTTTTAGGAGTTCTTTTATTTATTTATTTTTTTTGTTAATTTCTCATTAATTTACTCGTTAATTTACTTTTGACTAAAATCCTAAATTGGTCCGAGTAGTTTTAAAATTAAGTAAACTAACAATTTGGTCTATAAAAAATCACTAAGTTGATAACTCAGTCATTGAAAGATTAAAATGTACAATTTAATCGTTGAAAGATCAAAATGGTATAATTTTAGTCTCTGAAAGATTAAAAATGGTGTACTAATTAGTCATTTTTAAGGATTAAATAGTATACTATTTTAATCATTCAGGGACTAAATTGACAGAAATTAAGCAGTATCCCTTAGGTTCATGAGCTGTATATTTGTCTTTTGAGGTTCTAAGGACTATTTTGATAAAGATCATAAACTTTTGGGATTAAAGTGTAATTAAATCAGAACCTATTCAAAAGAAATCTTATGAAAAGGAAAGGGAAATGACTTAAACGCATAAGAGAAGACTTTTTGAGAGGTTTTTGACATTTTAACGTGGTCACAATCACATTTGCCGTTAAATCCTAACGGAAATAAAGCACAGGGGACCAATTCGCTAACGGAGCAAACCACGGGGCACCAAACTGCAAAAATTTTTCTTTCAGGGTACCAAAGTGGAACCGCCCCTAATTACAGGGTACCAAACTGCAATTTACCCTTTTTTTTTTTTTGTAACAAAGTGATGGTATATGATCGTTGTAGCGACATATATATATTCACGTATTTATTATATCTATTCCCTAAAATTAACTTCTATCTGGCTACAGTGTAAAGTCTTCATTCATTATTCATTCATACTCTATAATTTTTGGTTTTATGCGAAAGTTACTGCTTTACTGGTCAAATCCTTCAATTCTTCCTTCACTTTATTATTTTGTTGCATCTCTTTGTAAGAACTAAGAAGTGGCGTGCATGGAGATACCCTAAGACTAAGACCTATATATCTATTTATCCATCTATGTACATGAACATTGGTAATGACAAGTGATAGATGAGAGTAGGTATAGTATAGCTAGCTAGCTATATTTTTATAAATATAAATATTCATACATTAATATATATATATATATATTTAACTAGCTAGGGTTTTGGGACTTAGGTTTTAGGTGTTGTTAGGTTACGTTTTGTGCAGTGTTATTGTCCTTGCCCTACCATATATAGGACGACTTACCCTTACACCTATACAAGATAAAACCTCGCCATTTCAAGCAACAGTTGCATTGGAAATTGAATGAAATAATGAATGCCATTTCAAATATGTATATATAAAGATATATATGGAGAATATTTATTATTTAATTCTTAAATTTATATTAAACTAATTGTATATTTTTCTTTGAATTATTGTAATTATTAATAGTTTAATCTTTGGATATTAAAAAGTAGATAAAAGTTTTTTTTTTGGTATTTGCAAAGTATATAGTCATTTACTCATTTTTAATTATATTCTCAAATTTTTTTTATCGATTATATCATACCCACAAAGTATGAGGTCACTTTCAGTTATATTTTAAACGTTTTTTAAGTCAATTATATTCTCAATTTTTTCCTTTATTTTTTCAATTGTACCTCTAAATTGGGAGTGTAAATTTGAAGGTACAATTGACTCAAATGTTAAACATTTGGTTTATAATTGACAAAAAAAAAACTTTAAGGATATAACTGAAACTGTCTTCATACTTTGAGGGTACAATTGACTAAAAAACACTTTATGGGTATAACTGAAAATGACTGCATACTTCAAAGGTACAAATATATAATACTTTTACCTAAAAAGTAGTACAAATTTAGAATTGAAAATTACTAATTTAATATAAATTTAGGAACTAAAGAATATAAAATCAATTCAAATTTAAGGATAAAATTGTCATTAAAAACTAAATAGTTAATAATTGAATTGTTTTTTTATAACATCAATTAAAAATATTTGAAGAATTAAATTATATATTTTAATTATCGAAAGAGTCTCTCAATATAAATTCAAATAACAAGTAATAAATTTTTTCGTATATATGGGTTATTATTTTGATGCGATGATAATTTTCAAAGGTATTTTTTTTGGAACCAAACACAGACAATCATTACCACTGCACACAAACTCTCAAGCCTTTGCTTAGGAAATGCAAAAAACTGAGGAATTTTCCATATATTGCTCGGCTCCATTATGTCATACAATAGCTGTAATTCACATTCTCATTTAAAGGAAAAAGGAAAATAGATTAATTAGCCCATATTATCATAACTTTTTTTCTATTTAAAGATGTATATTTCGTTCGGTCTAGTTATTTTGTTACTATTAGATTTTATGATTAGTTCTTAATATATTGATTGTTTAAACTAATCAATATATAATGTTATTTTTAATTCTTGTTCTTAATATTTCGTTCGGTCTAGCCCACATTATACTGATTAGTTTATTTTATTTAATAGATTAATTAGCCCATAATATCATAACTTTTTTTCCATTTAGATTTGCTAAAGTACAGTTTTTAAACTAATAGATTAAGTATTTTCTTTTTTTCTTTTAAACGTATCTTAAATAGTAATAGAATAAACTAATAATTTAATCTTTAAAAGATTATTGAATTGGCAATTTAATTATTGAAAAATTTAAATATTTAAATGCACAATTTAATATTTAAAAAATTAAAATAATATATTGTTTATTCCATTAAAAATCAGAACGATATACTACACATTTAGTCATAAAAATGACTAATGAGTTTATTATTTTCATCTTTTAAAAAGTAAACTATATTTTTGTATATTTCAATATTCTAGAGACCAAATTAATAATTCAATAATTTTTCAAGATGAAATTATTAACTTGATGATAACAATACTTACCAATCAGTAGACACCTGTTAAAGAAATTCTTATATAAGTATTGCTTGAATAATTTATCAATTATCCTTTTTTATAAACAAGGTGAGAATGTATGGATTTCAGCCCTACTACCCTATTAAAAGTTTTTCTTAAAAGAAAGTGGGAGAACATATCTAATTAAAAGTGACTAAAACTCTATTTTGGTCCTCTAAGTATTACCTTTTTCTCAATTTGGTCCTCCTTAAATTTCCTCCTTCTTTCCAATTTTTAACAAAATTAGTGATGTGACGCTATTAAATAATGACACAAAGTCTGTTCCACTATATATCATCATTTAATTTAACACACCATTATTTAATAGTACCACAAACATTTGTGGAGGACCAAATTGATAAAAAAAAGATTTAAGGAAGACCAAATTAAAAAAAAAAGGTAATATGTGAGGGACTAAAATAAAGTTTTGGTCAATTAAAAGTTAAAGGGTAAATTGCACTTTGGTACCCTGTGGTTAGGGGCGATTCCACTTTGGTACCCTGAAAGAAAAATTTTTGCAGTTTGGTGTCTCGTGGTTTGCTCCGTTAGCGAATTGGTCCCCTGTGCTTTATTTCCGTTAGGATTTAACGGAAAATGTAATTGTGACCACGTTAAAATGTCAAAAACCTCCCAACAAGTCTTCTCTTATGCGTTTAAGTCCTTTCCCTTTACTAAAAGGGATCAAAACATAAAGAAAACAGAAACTAAAGAGTACATATATAATTTTATTGTTGAGTTGAAATTAATTATAAAAGGGTCCTGATTTAATTACACTTTAATCCCAAAAGTTTATGATCTTTATCAAAATAGTCCTTAGAACCTCAAAAGACAAATGAGCATCTATGATTAATAAAAAAAATCCCCATATTCAACTACCAGAAACTGAAATTTTCATTCAAGTACACTACAAACAAATCAAAACCCCCAAATTTTTCCAAAATCAAGCCCCACAAATTACCCCACAAATTTCATTCAAGTACACTACAAACAAATCAAAACCCCTAAATTTTTCCAAAATTGTCCCGTTATGTCCACGTCAGCACCCGTTATCCTAAAAAAAATTGTCACGTCAATAAAAAAATGACACATCAGCATTTCCTCATTGCACTTATAGGTCCCTGACCCATTTTGATAAGAAAGAAGAAATAAGGTTGGAGTTTTAATTTATTTCACACCAACTTCTCTCTAGTCTCTCTCTCTCTCTCGTCTTCTTCATTAGTTAACCCCAAAACTCCCTTTGTCTCTACCCTCAAAAGAACAAAAGGGTTTCAAGATTAAACCAAATCCTCTAACCCCAAATCTCAATTTTCTTCTCTAATCAAACCTTGTTATAGAATTTGAGATATGTCTTCTCAAATTCAACCTCAGCAACCTCTTCAAAATTACCCTATGAATGTCTTAGAACAACCTCCTTCACATCATTCAAATGGGTCTTTTGAGACAGTTTTTCAACTGAATTCCAAACTTGATGACTTCAACGCATCACATGTATTTCATAAAGAGCACAAAATCCAAAATTGAAGAAAGCATTGAAACAAAAAGCGCATAATAAGTCTATAGCAGTGAAAACTCGTCGCTCGGCGTCTGAGTTCTTCCAAAAACCCTAGAAGGGTTCATCAATCGCCAAGTGCGATTCGCTTCCACTCAAAGGTCCCTGCCCTCATCAAGCAGAGAGAGAGAGTATTCTTGATTCAAGTAACCGAAATTTCGTTCGTGACATCAATTAAAGCGCATTTATTAGCATCATTAAGGCAGTCTGTTCACGCTTCCACAAAAAATCCCATTCACAAATTGTGATTAAGAATTTTTTTTCTCGAAATCCCACTCACAGAGAGAGTTCAGGCAAGGTTTCGAAATGATTATCCTAGAGTTTAGCCCCTTATCCCCTCGTAGGCATAGATTTCCTCTGGAGTAGATTTCGCTGCATGCAGAAGGGCTGGATCTGAAGTTTTTCGGCGGATTTCATATTCTCCCAAGGCGAATCCCAAATCCGGCGGCTTCTGAGCCTCCAGATAAGTTATAGATCCATTTTCGCTCTCTTTCCTTTTTTGATCCTATCTGTCTTGTCTGGTGATTGGGTATTGAATGTCTAGTAAATTGTTTCGCATTAATGTATCATGCATGCTGTAACGTCTTGAAAGTTAATTTTCTTTAGATTGCTCTTCATGCGTAGTATCCTTATCATTAGATTACAGTAGATTTTTCCTCCTGCTTTTTCTTGCTGTTCGTCGTCTCTTCGTTTCCCCTGCTTATCCTGATTCTTGGCCTCCTCCCTCCTTTTTTGCACTGACGAAACATTTATGACTAGTAGGCTAGTCTGCCTAGTAACGACCTTCCAATTCCCTTGATTCGCCTCTGTTTCTCCCTCTTCTCCCTTCCTCCCATTAGTATTTATTCTCTGTCTGGCATTATGTGTCGAAAAGCACATCTTCTGCCTGACCTTAGTGAGAAACTCTCTAAAACCCACTATCCCAAACCGAAATTCAAAATGGAAAACCAAAGAGAGATTAATTGGACAGATTCGAGTGATAGTGAGACTGATGTAATCATAGACGAATCTGCTGACAGGGATGATGTTAGGCATCCCCGTTCTCCTCCTCGCAGGAGGATTGCTAGAGGACCCCTTGTACGGGTCAATGAAGCACGAGTAGAGGACTATCGTCGTTATTGGAGAAAATGCTTGATTGGCAGCTTCATCGACGAGAGAAAGTTCACGGTGAGAAGGGTCCAGGCTCTCATTAACGAATTTTGGAACTTGAGAGGTGAAGCCCGTGTGGTAGGCGGTACAGACAGTAACTTCATCATTTACTTTTCCAATGATGAAGAGAGGCTGTTCATTCAAACGGAGGGGCCGTGGTCATTGCAAAGTGGGTTGTTCTTTTGTGCTCCGTGGGAACCCAACATTGTTCTCTCGGCCTATAAAGTCACAGAAATCCCGGTTTGGGTTCAACTGTGGGGTCTCCCACTGGAATTCCAGGTCCCTGATATTGCGAGAGCCTTATGTAGTATATTTGGGGAGGTTTTAAATGTGGACTGGGCACCAACTATACCGAGAAACCTACGTTTCATGCGGGTTCGTGTCCGTATCCCAATTAGACAACCTCTTATAATGGGTTTAGTACTACAATCCGACCACCATATGTTTTGGATCCAATGTAGGTATGAGAGCCTCTTTAGATTGTGTTTGGGCTGTGGAAGGATTGGCCACACCTCCCCAGCTTGTACTTGGAGTGAACAGCGGAGAGCCTCGGCCCTATATGACCAAATGAATGTCATAAATCAATTTGTGGGACTGGAAACAGGATATATGGTTTCCAGATTCCACTTTGTTAATGAGGCGAGAGCTTTCCTGAACAACAATAATAGAAGATCGACTAGGATCACCCAAAGACAATATGCTCATGGTCCTGACCTTTTCCCTCTAAGACAACCATTGCTGGAATATGATTATGATCCTTTAGGTTTCTTTGATGAACAGGGGAATTATGGTAATCACTCAAATGTTACGAACCCCAATGTCAATGCATATGGCCCACACCCTTTGTTCCCTTTGGAACCTCCAGAGGAAGATCCTGAAGAGGACCCAATGGAAGAGGAATTGAATATTGTCATTGACAACGAGGAAGGCAATGGCTTTCTTGGGGACCACAATTTCTCCCCCAATTCTACTGAGGAAGAGGAGGATCTTTCTGATGACCAAGTGGTCCCTGAAGAAAATCAAAATAATGATCATAACACTGAATTAAATGCTGCTGTCCCGAGTCTTGCCGAAGCTGCTAACTCCACCTTTCAAAGGGAAGTTATTAGTGTGCAGGAGATTGAGGAACTGGAAGCAGATCCTGAGAGATACTCTGAAGTGGTAAGGCTTTACACCACTCCTCAGGAAAACATTTTTCCCCTCCCACGTCAGGAGATTGTTCACTTCTTGGAATTAGAGGATAATGGGAGTCAAAAAGAGTATCCCCTGAGTTGGATGGAGTGTGAAGATGTAGGAATGGTTATGAGTACGGGAAGGCTGATGTGGGATCCAATTACTTACCCTTTCTTCAATGAGGATAATGAGTTATCACTTGCAGAGGATGTTAACTTCTGGTGCCAGTCTTGCACTCTCTTCGAAAACTCTTTCTATAAACCTATTGAATCTCACCACTCACCCCAAAGAGAGGAGGGGAGTGCATCGGGTCATGGGGGTAGTGCAAACAAAGAGGATAGTATTACTGTGGGTACTATCACACCACTGCCACCTAGGAACACCCTGGCTGGTAATTTTCTCTTCTCCCGATCACCCCAAGAGCTACTGAACACCCATTTCGCTTCTGCTATCAGCAATGGGGAACCTGTACACCCTCGGACCATCCTCAAGAACATTTGGGAATTTATTCAAATGCAGGTTGGCTATTCTGGTACGGGCCAAATAATTTTTTCCTCTGAAGAACACAACAATTCTCTGACTACTCGGAGATCTCATGGGGAATCTACCAGGAATGATCTCCACAGCAGGAAAAGAGGATGGGGTGAAGATGATAGTCAGCTGATTAGTTATGATAGGAAGTCCAAAAAACCAAAATGCTGGACTGTTGAAATCATGCTTCCCCCGAGAAAGAGAAAAGGGGTTATTATTGAAGAAATTAGCGAGGAAGAAGATATAGGATCTCCTAAAAGGGCGAAGTCTGAAGATTCGGACACAGATACGAGGCCAGAGAGAGAAGAGGAACACTTGGATAAGTTATGTGAGATGCTGAAGAACTTCTCAATAGGTTTTAGGGTGGTTGTACCAAAACAACCCCCCGAGGAGCCATGAAGGTCCTATCTTGGAATTGTCGGGGTCTGGGCAAAGCCTCGGCAAAGAATAGACTTAAGAATATTTGCCTTAAATATAACCCTGATATCCTGTGTCTGCAAGAAACTAAGTGCTCAGTAGACAAACTAACTCTTTTGTGTAATAGATTAGGCTTTCATCAGATTGTCTGTGTGGATCCTAAGGGTAAAAGTGGGGGTATAGCTATTTTCTGGCGTAATCCTTTTGTATTCAATCTTATATCTAAATGTAAGAATTGGATCCATGGTTACTTTCTTTTGCCAGCTGATAAGGTCATCTTGTTTTCAAATATTTATGGACCTCCCAAAAAACATAAGAGGAAAAGATTGTGGGAATTTATAGACTCTGTGGATCCGTTGTCTAAGCCATGGCTTCTTATTGGAGATTTTAATCAAGTCTTTTTCCAGAAGGATAAATGGGCTGGTAATTCCAATGATAAAAGTTACAAGAAACCTTTAGGAATTATGCAAGCTAAAAATCTCATTGACATTGTCTCTAAGGGTAATCATTTCACCTGGAGCAATAACAGGTGCTTAGGTCAAAGGATCTATGAAAAATTAGACAGAGGCTGGTGCAATCCTAATTGGATGTCACTTTTTGACCAAACCTGGTTGGAAGTTTTGCCCATAGCTGGCTCTGATCATGCCCCCATCCTTCTCCATACTGAAGAACTTGACACAAAATTGAACAGAAGGTTTCTCTTTGAGGAAATGTGGCTTAAACACCCTGATTGTGGCAAAATCATCAACACTGCTTGGTCTGAAAATAGACAAATCCAGGGCTCTAATGCCTACAAGTTCAGTGAAAAGATCAAGTTGACCACCAGTAAATTAAAGTGGTGGAATAAACACCAATTTGGCAATGTTAGAACCCAAATTAGGGATACTGAGAAGGAACTCGCAATCATTCAGGGACAGATAACTAATTCCCCAAGTCAAGAAGTATACAACAAGGAGAGGGGTCTTAGAGCCACTTAATTTTCTGCTTCAATGTGAACAAATCTTTTGGGCCCAGAGGGCCAAACAAATGTGGCTCATTAATGGGGAAAGAAATACCAAATACTTTCACTCTGTGGTTAAGCAGAGAAGAAGCAGAGCAAGAATTGTTGCCATAAAGGACCACCTGGGGAATTGGAACTGGTGCGAAAAAGACATCCTACAGGCTGCTTCTAATTACTTTAAAGAGCTGTTCAAAGCCCCTGATTGTTGTAGGATTGAAGAACAAGTCAAAATGATTCAGGAGGCTCAAATTGTCAAGCTTTCGGATGACCATTTGGATATTCTCAACAAACCATTCACTGTTATGGAAATTGAAAGTGCCCTTTTCCAGCTTAACGGTCATAAGACCCCGGGCCCTGATGGAATTCCTGCTATCTTTTATCAGGAATTTTGGCCAACTGTTGGTAAAGATTTTATTGCAATGGTTGCGTCGTTTCTCAATAGGGGCTTCCTCCTTAAATCCCTCAATCAAACTATTATCACCTTAATACCTAAATGTGATAATCAAGAGAGCTTCAAGGATTTCCGTCCAATAAGTCTGTGCAATGTGGCTTACAAGGTCATATCCAAAACTCTAGCAAACAGACTTCAAGGTATAATGAGTGACGTAATTACCCCTTTTCAAAACGCCTTCGCTAAAGGTAGGTTGATTAGTGATAATATTCTAGTTGCCCATGAGCTTATCAGATACATCAGAAGATGTAAAAAAGGGAAAAGTTACTGGGCAGGTCTCAAGATAGACTTATTCAAAGCTTATGATAAAATCTCCTGGGATTTTTTGTTGGCGGTCCTTAAAGAAATGAATTTCCCAGATCAATGGATACAACTTATATCCCAGTGTATATCTACTACTTCTTTCAGGGTTCAGGTCAATGGAAACCTTTCCGATCCTTTCATCCCAAAGGCTGGCTTAAGGCAAGGAGATCCCATCTCTCCATACCTCTTTATCATCTGTATCAATGTTCTCTCAGGTTTACTAATTAAGGCTCAACAGGATGGTACTTTGAAAGGTATCAAAGTCTCAAGACAGGCCCCCCCCCATCAACCATCTCATATATGCCGATGATATTCTGCTTTTCTTCAAAGCGGACTTAGTCTCATTTAATAGATTCAAAGAGATTTTTACCTCCTTTGGAAAAGCTTCGGGTCTAATAGTAAGCCCTTCCAAATCAGACATTACCTTCAGTCCAAACACTCCCAATAGGTTTCAAAAGATGCTTTGTAAAGCATCTGCTTTCAAGAAGGTTGAGAGATTTAATAAATATCTGGGAAGCTTTATTGATGGAGATGCAAGGAGTAGGCAAACATTTGAAGCTATCTTCGAAACTCTTCAAAGGAAATTGGCTGGATGGAAAGCCAGCCTGTTATCTCAGGCAAGTAGAGTTGTGCTTATCAAATCTGTTCTCTCTTCCCTCCCTGTTTACCATCTCTCTTATTGCTCCTTGACCGAAAAGGAATCCAAACAATGTGACTCTGTGGTGGCTAATTTCTTTTGGGGTAACCACCAAAATCCCAATACGCCACACATGATGGCCTGGAATAAAATTTGTAAACCCAAACACCAAGGTGGTCTCGGGATCAGAAGGTTTAGTGATTTCAACAAAGCTCTACTTGGTAGACAGGCTTGGAGAATTATTCATAACAAAAACTCTCTTCTCTCTCA
Source organism: Chamaecrista fasciculata (assembly GCA_003254925.1). Classification (NCBI taxonomy): domain Eukaryota; kingdom Viridiplantae; phylum Streptophyta; class Magnoliopsida; order Fabales; family Fabaceae; genus Chamaecrista; species Chamaecrista fasciculata. The sequence continues at coordinate 128,549 of QANZ01007353.1, forward strand.
AGTCTTCCTTGCTAAGTATTGTACTGATCGAGACAACATGAGCTTTAAAACCAATTCTCTATCTTCACCTTATGCTCGAGCTATATGTAAACGGGCTGAAGAAATAGTTCAGGATTGCAGGTGGAAAGTGGGCAATGGTAAAGATATTAACATTGGCAGTAAGCTTTGGTTCCTCCCTTCACAAGAAATGCAGGGTATTAAAACTGTTGCAGATTTGATTGACAACAGGAAGAATTGGAATGTTGAGGTTATTTCGAATATGTTTAGCCAAAATACTTCCAGAGTCATATCTAGGATCCCTATTTCTCACACTGACAGACCTGATGAGATTATATGGATCAAAGATAAGGATGGTTCTTACTCTGTTAAAAGTGCATATAGAGAGATTCGGAACAATAGAAACGAAGAGAATTTAGGACCTACTTTTGAATGGTCATATCTATGGCAAACCGATCTTCCTCCAAAGCTCTCTCTCTTTATATGGAAATGTGTGCATAACAGTCTTCCTATTGGTGCAAACCTTCTCAAGAAACAATTCAAGATTGAGGGTACCTGTGCGTTTGGGTGTGAGGTGATAGAGGATGTTTCCCATCTTTTCTTTGAGTGCCCTGTTTCTAGAGCGGCGTGGTTTGGTTCTCCGCTGGGGTTGAGGAGTGATCAAATTCCTTCTAATAATTTCAAGGATTGGATTCAACATTTTCTGGCAAATCAGCATAACTGCACTCATTATACTGATCTTACGGAACATGTCTTTTGGTTCTGTTGGGCAATTTATACCCACCGCAATGAAGTCAGGTTCAAAATGGAAAAACCTGACGCGAGGACTATTATCCACATCTGGTATAACCAAGTTTCAAGGAAAAATTTCCTTGAGTTTGTTGCCAATGATTTACGAGTCAATGAGAAATGTGATGGACATGTCAAAAAGAATAAGCTTATAACCTTCAGTTGGAAGGACGGAGATATTCTCATTGCGGGGGAAAGATTCAAACTTAAGAGAAAGAATGTCTTTACGGCATTCAGTTTTTATAATAATATTCCTTCCTTACTGTTCTATTATTGTGAGAATGACAGGTACCGGATGGAGGAAACATTCTTCAAAGGTTTCAGAACATTCCTGTAGTACAGTAAAGACCATCAAGCCGAAGTGACATCGCTAGTTTGTCAGCCCAGGTTCTGTATTAGAGGAAAGTTGATAAATCATAGCCAACATATTGGAACTATTAAAGAGGACATAATGGCTATGCTAAACAAAAGGGGTGGTAGATGGAGAATTGCGGAGCAGAATCACAATTTAAAAATCAAGACCATATGGCCATGGATAGATAGCTATCTTGTTGGTGTTCAATGTTTTCTGTAATTTTTTTTTGTTCTTTATTTCCCTTTCCCTGTTATCGTTTAATTCAAAAAAAAAAAAAAGCGCATAATAGAATGAAATCGGACGCATCAAGTTGCAGCAATAACAACAACAACAAAGGTACCTAAACAGCCCACTATAATTTAATCTAAATCCCCTCGAAACCTTCCATCCAATAAAGATAATAACATACCCTCAGAAAATTTCAAAACCCTAATCAAAGAATCGAGATTCGGGATCTAATTAGGTTATACATTGTGGAATTGAAAGAGGGGAAATTGCGGCGTAGATACGTTTCGTCTTTGAAGGCAAGGTTAAGCAAAGCGAGAAGAGCCGGTTCGTGAGACTCGGATATCGTGAGCAGCTTGTAGCCGAAATTCGGGGTCGTTCGAACCGGAGGAATTGAAGTGCTCGACGGACGGCCATCGGCGTTTGGGGCGTGTCAAATTCAAAAATCATTTACAGAGAGAGAAAGAGAAAGAGAGAGAGACCAGAGAGAGGAGAGAGAGAGTTTTTTTTTTGTGAAATAAACTAAAACCCCCAGTTATTTTTTCTTTCTTACATTTTGGTTCTATTATAGAGAAAAATGTCCTTAATGTAAAAATTCAAACTTTTAGGAGTTAAAAATCAATTTTGTCTTTTTTTTTTAACGGAAAAATGGATGAAAAACGTTTGAGGGACTAATTGTGTCAAGTTTTTGATAACTGAGGGACCAATATGGAACGAATAATATATAACTGAGGGACCAATTTGGAACATTGAGTATAACTGAGGGACCAAAATAGGACTTTGGCCAATCATAAATGCTCATTTGTCTTTTGAGGTTCTAAGGACTATTTTGATAAAGATCATAAACTTTTGAGATTAAAGTGAAATTAAATCAGGACCTATTCAAAAGAAATCTTATGAAAAGGAGAAAATTCTGTAATATTAGAATTCTAAAGACCCTTTTATAATTAATTTCAACTTAACAGTAAAATTATATAATGTACTCTTTAGTTTCTGTTTTCTTTATGTTTTGATCCCTTTTAGTAAAAGAAAAGGACTTAAACGCATAAGAGAAGACTTGTTGGGAGGTTTTTGACATTTTAGCGTGGTCACAATCACATTTTCCGTTAAATGCTAACGGAAATAAAGCAAAGGGGACCAATTCGCTAACGGAGCAAACCATGGGGCACCAAACTACAAAAAAATTTCTTTCAGGGTACCAAAATGGAACCGCCCCTAACTACAGGGTACCAAACTGCAATTTACCCAAAGTTAAATAATCTTATTATGTAATGTAAAATTATATTTAAATATAGTATATTCCAAAGTAAATATTTTTTATAAGTGTCTAAGAATTTTAATTTAAAACATAATTTAAATATTGGGAGTTAGAACTTTCTATAATAATTTTATTGTGTTTAAAATTCTCTCCGCTTTCTTTGTTTAATTGTCAAATAATCTATAAAAATAGAAATTTTATTTTGAGAGCGTGTCACTGTGTCAGATATATGTTTGTATCTAATATCTATATGATATTCTTATGACACATATTTATAAGTTTCAAAATATAAAATTAATTTTTTTGTGACTTTAACATAACAAATGATAAAAAATAATGAAACATGTGACATATATATGAATAGATATTATAATTTTTGAAATTTTGATCAAATTAATAAATTTTTACTTATTTATATATAAAATTATATATCATGTCGTGTTATAATTTTAAAAATTTATCATATCATGTCAATATTCATACTTCATACAACATATTACAATTTGGCAAAAATAGAAATAAGAAATTTAAATGGCCTGCAAAAACCCAAAAAAAAGAGAAGCTATTGTCAATTGCAAAAAGTAAAGGAAAAGGAAAAACTGAATGGTTCATTCATTCATTCATCTAACTGTTGTTTTATCATTATTGAAGCTACGTTCGTAGGTTTCCTTTTGTCAGTTGAAAGTTGAAACAGATAATCATCCACTTAGATGGTTCGTCAAACTGGTCACCAAGCATTTAATTGTAATTTAATGTAATAAATCTACATTTTTCTATGTTAATTTTTTTTTGGGTGGGGTTTTCTATGTTAATTTAGTTTGTGCTCAACTCGCTAATTAGCAAATTCACAACACTACACTGCATAAAAATTGCTCGTTAGCTAATCCTTATTCATTGTAGTATAAGTAACAATTGTGCAAATTTGATACTTTATCTTTGGTTTACACTTTTGGTCCTATAATTTTTGTTCAGGTTTTAATTTGGTTCATAATTTTTTTTGTTGCACTTTTGATCTTATGTCTTTTGCTCAGGTTTCAATTTAGTCATGTGTTGCACTTTTGATGTCATATTTTCGGGTCAAGTTGCAGAATTAGTCTCGTATCTTTGCAAAAGGTTCTACATTATAGGACTAACGGTGGAACATCTTGTAGAGATATGAGACCAAATCTACAACAAAAAAAGACACGGGACCATTTGAGTCTAATTCTGCACCTAATTAAAATATATGAGACAAAAAATAGAACAAAAAAGTTACAGGACCAATTAAATTGAGGTTTGAGCAAAATATATGGAACAAAAAATGCACTTTAACCCTTTATCTTTTGGTCAGGTAACAAATCTGACATTTATCTTTTAATTTAGGCCAAAGTCTCAAATTGGTCCCTTATGTATGGGGTAGGTTTCAAATTGGTCCCTTATCTTTAATTTGTTTCAAATTGGTCGTACATCTTTCCATGACATTTCAAATTGGTCCCAAAAATACTTAATGTGGTCATATCTCTCTTATTTCAATCTCAATTGTGATGAAGTCAGTGCTACAAGTTTCTTTTGACGAATACTATAGGACTATAAACAAACAGGGTCAAATCGAGTGTCAAAAGTGAGCAACTCGTTTAACAGTCAAACAAGTAAAATTGGTTATATCTCTCTCGTTTGATGTTCGAATGTGACGAATTCAAAGCTATGTACTAACTCTTAAAGAATTCTTTCTTTGTCCAGTTAAGATCGCTAGCAAATGAGGTCAAATTGCGTCTCGAAAGTATTTTTGAGACCAATTTGAAACACCATGGAAATATATAGGACCAATTTGAGACAAATGTAAGATAAGGGACTAATTTGAAATGTACCCCATACATAAGGGACCAATTTTGAGACTTTGGCCTTTTTTTGTTTTTGCAAATTTGGTCCCTTATCTTTGCAAAAGGCTTTACTGTTAGTCTCATCCTAAATTTCTTCTATCTCCCCCATTAAATATAATGTGGACAGTTGACGTAAGGGACCAAATTTCCAAAAAAAAAAAAGATATAGGACCAAAATTGCAATTTTCCCCAAAGATAAAAGACTAAAATCGCAACTTATCTCAAAGATAAGGGACCAAAATCTCCTCCAAAACGGTTAGTTGTCTAGGTCATACTTAATGGAGAGAGATAGACAAAATTTAGGGTTAGACTAACGGTGAAAAATATGAGACTAAATCTGCAACATGACTAAAAGATGTGTAACCAAATCTGTAAAAAAAAAAAATAAAGGGCCTGAATTGAACCTGACTAAAAAATAAATGACCAAATCTGTAAAACAAAAATAAAATTCGATTTGAAATTTGACCAAAAGATAAGAGACTTAATTTATACTACTTTATTATTATTATTATTACATTCATAATCACATTGTGGATTTATATAATTAGTAAGTATTGTCAGTGTATCCTCCAGAAAGGAAGTAAAAACTCAACTATTTGTTATATTGTTCAAGGGTTAGGTTGACTTTCAGATAAGTTGATAGGTTGGTTTGAATTCAATATTTTGTTTGATGGATTGAATTCACTTGAGTTAAAGAAAATAATTAAATTAATCTAAATTAGATGGTAACAAAGGTGTAAATTTAATAACATATTTTTTTTCAGTTTTCACTTTGATCCTATATATTATTTTTGTTGCATTTTTAGTCCCATATATTTAGGTCAAGTCCCAATTTAGTCTCATCTTTTTTGTCGCAGATTTGGTCTCATATCTTTGGGTCAACGTCAGGTGCAGAAGTGATCTCATATCTTTGTAACAATTGATTCTTCTGTAAAGATATGAGATCAATTTTACAACCTAACTAAAAGATATAGGACCAAAAATGATATGAGACCAAATTAAAATCTTTAGCAAATATATGAGATTAAAAGTACAATAAAAAAATATATATGACTAAATTGAGAACTTAGCCAAAAATATAAAATCAAAGTTGCACTTTGACCTTTTTTATTTATCAATTTTTTTTTTTAATTTGATTCCTCTTAAATCTTCTTTAAGAGGGACAAAATTAAAATATAATAATATTTGACAAATTAAAATATAATTTTAGTTAAAACTCGAAATTTAACTTAAACTACAAGAGACTCAACTTAAACTACAACATGCTCAAGTTCTATAGTTCAAATTTCAAATTACTCACTAGCTTAATTCAAACAAACTGAAACTAGCAGTTTGAATTAGTTTTAGAAAATATGTATTAACTTATTAAATACTTCTAACTATTTTAAAATAAAAAAAGTGACTAATTTTTAGAAAATAAATTCAAATTCAAACTTTTGGTAAATAAATAATTTATATTATTTAAATAACGTTTAAAATTTTAAACTTTATAAAAGTAGTTAAATTCGTTAAAAGATTCTTTAAATCGAGTCCACTATATAAATAGTCAACAACAAAAAAATCTTTAATAAATAAAGTTGAACATAAATTGATAAAAGCTTTAAATTGGGCCACAAATATAAAAAAATATTTTATTAATAAAGATAAAGCTTACTTTAATAATTTCGATAGTTCCATAAAAAGAAATCGATAGTGAAAAGACAAAATTGGATGTCAACCAAGAATTACCTCTAGTTCATACTAAAAATTCAAATGCCTATAGAGAAAGAGTAAACTATGCATACAACTTTCTATATTTAAAATTTCAATAGTTATATATAGTCTCTTTAATTCTTTTTCTTAGATCAGCTTGCAGATACATTCTCAATATCATATTTATGTATTTTTAACCTCTCAAATATATTATAGATAATTTCGTAAAGATCACTCACCACCACGAAGACTTCGAATTCTGTTTGGATTTGATTATAAATAGCTTATAATTTGATCAATTATAAGTAGATTATGAAAAGTTAGATTGTATTGAGAATACTGTTTGGATTAGATTTTGTAAAAGTACATTTTTAGGTATGAAATTACTTAAATAAATTCCACCAATCCTAAACCCACATGAATATAATTTACTTTATGAAAATTTTATAAGTTATAAAACTATCTATGCATTTTCATTTTTGTATGAAAAATATCTGATTTTCTTATATTAAAAATGTATTGAAATATTTTTATTTTCTGCCCATTATTAAAAGTAGAAATATCTTTAACCGTAAATCTCAATTTAATGATAATTAGAATATTTTTAAAATCCATTTTTAATAAAAATTAAAAAATAAAGTAATATGCACAAAACAAAACAAAAATAAATAAAAAATCTATAATCCCTTTCAAAATTTTAAGAGTCTTTTTTTCTTTTTGCACTGATTTTATATATTTTAACCAATAAATATTATATGAAAATTTCAGCCAATTAGTCAAAAGATTGAATGTTGTTAACCAAAATAATATCTTGATCTTATTGAATAAAGAGTGCCCTATTTATATACACCAAAAAGATAATAATAGTACCCTTAATATTAAGGATCCTAACTAATCTCTATAAACCAGAAATATAATAACAGAAATATCCTAACTAAATATATTCAAGATACTAAATATGTATTTATATATTCAAGATACTAAATATATAAATATATATCCTAACACTCCCTCTCAAGTTAGAGCATAGATGTTAATCATGCCCAACTTGTCACAAATATAATCAACCCTTGCACCATTCAAGGCCTTCGTGAAGATGTCTCCTAGTTGCTTGCTTGTCTTGACAAATGTTGTAGTTATAAACTTTTCTTCAATCTTATCACGAACAAAATGACAGTCGATTTCAATATGTTTAGTTCGTTCATGAAAGACTGGGTTTGAAGCAATATGAATTGCAGCCTTGCTATCACACCACAACTTAGCAGGCAAAGAAACCTTCAAACCCACTTCTCTTGCTAGTTGATGTATCCACACGACTTCACTAACTATTTGTGCCATAGCTCGGTATTCAGATTCAGCACTAGAACGAGAGACAACACTTTGTTTCTTGCTTTTCCAAGAAATAAGATTCTCCCCTACAAAGACACAATACCCTGTAGTAGATCTCCTATCTGCTTTAGACCTTGCCCAATCTGCATCAGAAAAGCATTCTATATTTGTATGCCCATTGTTACCATATAGTAGACCACGTCCTGGAGCTCCTTTCAAATAACAAAGAATCTGCTCCAAAGCTGCCCAATGTTGGACAGTTGGTGAAGACATGAACTAGCTGACTATGCTTACTGAGTAAGCAATGTCAGGACGGGTCACCGTGAGATAGTTCAGCTTCCCAATCAATCTCCTATATTTTTCAGGATCCTCAAATGGTTCTCCATCATCTTTCCAAAGTTGCACTCCTAGAGCCATTGGCGCACTACATGGCTTAGCTCCCAACTTCTCAGTCGCAGCTAGTAAATCAAGAACATGCTTCCTTTGGGACAAGAAGATACCCTTCTTGCTCCTTGCAATTTCAATTCCTAAAAAATACTTCAAAGACCCTAGATCCTTCGTTTGGAACTCAGACTGCAAGAAGGACTTGAGAGAAGAAATACCTGAATCATCATTACCAGTTATTATAATATCATCCACATACACAACCAAGAGAATTATGCCAGCTCCTGTTCGCCTATAAAAGACAGAATGATCACATTTGCTTTTGGTTAACCTGTATTTTATAACTGCTTCACTGAATCTGCCAAACCAAGCCCGTGGACTCTGCTTCAAGCCATATAGCGATTTGTTCAAACGACAAACCTTCCCGTGCTCCCCCTGAGCAACAAACCCAGGTGGTTGCTCCATATATACTTCCTCCTGAAGATCACCATGAAGGAAGGCATTTTTTATGTCTAATTGGTGTAAAGGCCACTGGTGAGATGCTGCCATAGAAATGAACAACCGAACAGATGTTAGTTTAGCAACAGGAGATAAAGTGTCAGAGTAATCAACCCCATATGTTTGAGCAAATCCTTTTGCAAGGCTTTTAAACGGGCCACAGAACCATCTAGATTAACTTTAACAGCAAATACCCACTTGCAACCAATAGCCTTTTTGCCATCAGGTAAATCAACAAGAGCCCAAGTGTTATTTTCATCAAGAGTCATCTGCTCTTCCACCATGGCATCATGCCAACCGGGGTGGGTCAAAGCTTCGTTCAAATTTTTAGGCAATGAAATCTGGTCTAAAGAGGCAACAAAACAACTAGAGTAAGAAGATAGATGGTCATAAGAAACAAAAGAAGAAATAGGATACGTACACTAACGTTTACCTTTACAAAGAGCAATTGGATCGTTAACGGTTGGATCAGGCACAGACGGAATAGGATCCAACGACGAAGAAGACGGTGGAGGGCATGAGTTTGAAGGAGGATTTGCACTTTTCCTCGGTTACCTAGAATAAACATTTTTAATAGGAGGACGAATAGGATGACGAATAGCATCACAGATAGGTGATTGAGTACTAGAAACAGACGATTGAGACACAACATACACCAACAAATCATCTTCCTCCCTATCATCGGTATACACAGATGAGTAGGGAAAAAACGGGACAGATTCATGAAAGGTGACATCTTTAGAGATAAGATAGCGATTAAGACAGGGAGAGAAACACTGATACCCTTTTTGGACTCGAGAGTACCCAAGGAAGACACACTTGAGAGCTTTAGGATCAAGTTTAGTTATATGAGGACGACTATCACGGAAAAAAACAAGTACAACCAAAAATCCTAGGCTCAACAGGAAACAAAGACTTAGAGGGAAAAAGCACACTATAAGGGATGTCACCATTAAGAATGGAAGAGGGCATCCGATTAATCAAAAAACAGGTAGTGGATACAGCATTAGCCCAAAAATTTTTAGGAACCTTCATTTGGAACAAAAGGGCTCTAGCTACTTCAAGTAGATGTTTATTCCTCTGTTCTGCCACTCCGTTTTGAGACGGAGTATCAACACATGATGATTCATGAAGAATGCCATTTTGCAACATATATGATTTAAATGATTCAGACAAATATTCTTTTGCATTATCACTACGAAGTATGTGCACAGAGGTATTGAATTGAGTTTTAATTTCGGCACAAAAAGCACCAAAATGAGAAAATACTTCAGAACGATTTTTCATTAAATAAAGCCAAGTAACACGAGAATAGTCATCAACAAAAGTAACAAAATACTTAAATCCTGCCTTGGATACAACCGGACAGGGACCCCAAACATCAGAATGTACTAACTCAAACGAGGACGAAGCCCTTTTATTGACTCTAGGAACAGAAGGAAGACGATGATGTTTTGCAAACTGACATGACTCACAATCTAGAAAAGACAAATTATTAAACTGAGGAAAGACTCTCTTAAGTGATGACAAAGATGGATGACCCAACCGACAATGAGCTTCAAACGGAGTGAGGACACTCGAACAAGCAGTACTTCTAGGCAACTCAGGATCCAACACATATAGTCCTCCAAACACACGTCCTCTACCAATAATCTGTTTCGTCGAAAGATCCTGAAATAAACAATGATCAGGGAAAAAAGAGATAGAACAATTTAGAGCATGAGTGAGTTTACTAACAAATATGAGGTTGAAAGAAAAGTTCGGTAAACTCAACACAGAAGATAATGGTAAGGAGGAGGTTGGATTCACGGTTCTGGAACCAAGGACAAAAGAAGTAGAACCGTCTGCTATAGTAACATAGGAGGGAGTGGGATAAGACTCAAAAGTGGAAAAAAGTTTTGGATTACCTGTCATATGATCAGTGGCTCCTGAATCTATGACCCATTCTGAAGATGAAGACAATAGACATGTTAAATTACCTGAATCTACAATAGACACACTAGAAGCACGTGGTTCAACTATCACTGCTGTATTCTTGGCAGGTGAGGGTGCAGCTGCAACGATATTTGCAGATTGGGACCATTGTTGTTTGTTCAAAAGGTTCTGGCAATTGCGTTTCGTGTGGCCTAATTCATGGCAGTAAATAGCACTCAATAACTGAATCTTGACCTTGACCACCTAAACCACAAGCTCCTAAATTTTGACCTCGACCGCCTGAACCACGACCTCCAAAATTCTGGCCTCGACCGCCTGAACCACGAGCTCCCCCTACGTTTTGACCATCACGATAATTTGAGCGACCTTGTTCACTTTGACCAACAAGGGCACTGACATTATTGACAAGTTGCGGTTGCTCACTCTCGTTATGAAGAACTCGAGTGAACGTTTCCTGAAGCGAAGTAATGTCAGAACCGGATAAAATCTAATATTTAACTGGCTCAAATTCCGGAGGGAGACCAGATATCCAACTCATGATTGCCATCTTCTCCCGCTGAGCCATCTGCACCTTTATGTCAGTAGAGAAAGGCAACAAAGCATTCAACTCTTCATAAGTCTTTTTGAAATCCAAAAAATATTTAGTAACAGACTTGTCTCCTTTTTCAGGACGATAAAAAGACTTACACACATTATAAATGTGAGTAATATTAGCCTGGCCAGAATAAATAAATTCTAAATATTCCATCAAATCTTTAATATAATCACAGTGACTGGTGTAACCAATAATCTCGGAGCTAATAGAGTTCCGTATTTGTAAAAATAGTTTCGAATCATCTTGTAGCCAAGTTTCCCTCGTGTTGCCAGTAGGAGGACTTTCGGTAAGGTGACCATATTTTCCAATGCTCCTCAAATAAAGGCGAATAGTCTTAGCCCAATCGAAATAATTCGAAGTCGTAAGCTTGTGCTCTGTAATTCTCGAACTCATGGGAACAATGTCACTCATCAGAACATGTTGTTTTTCTTCTGCCATCACGATTGTAGAACCAACAAACCAAGAAAGAAGCCAAACAAAACAAAGAAACAAAGAAAAGAGTGCCCTATTTATATACCCTGGCTCATAACCCACAGGTCCCAAGATCGAACCTGGCTCTGATACCATGTTAACCAAAATAGTATCTTGATCTTATTGAATAAAGAGTGCCTTATTTATTATATACACCAAAAAGATAATAATAAGAAAACTAATTAACACCTTAATATTAAAGATCCTAACTAATCCCTATAAACCAGAAATATAATAACAGAAATATCCTAACTAAATATATTCAAGATACTAAATATATATTTATATATTCAAGATACTAAATATATAAATATATCCTAACAAATGTCTTGATATTTTTTTTTATGAAGTTTTTATATTAATTTGAAAAACACGATTCGCTAACTAAAGAAATTCAAGTAAAATTCTGAAATGGTTATGCTTAACACACTAATCATTTTGAAAAGTGGAACTAAAATATTTACCAATAAATAAAATTAAATAAAATAATTTATTCAATTTTCTCCAACAAAACCAAGCTTTCAGATAATATTCATGATGTAAGAGAACAAAAATTAATAATTTAATTTTAAAAACATAATTATAAGTAGTTTAAAACTATAAAGCATAACTAGTTGATTATTTAAAAAATGGTGTCGTATTTGCACCAAGTACATGTTTGTACACATATTCATATGGGTCTTTCTAACATGTGCCCTAAAGGGCACATGTTAAGGTTTCTTTTTATTGGTCGAGTGAATTTTTAAACATTAAAAATTATCTTTTAAATGATTTTCGTAGATTTCAAGATATGAGATGCTCTACTAACCAATCATAAGAAACCTTAAAATGTGCCCTAAGGACACATGTTAGATAAATCTTATTCATATTACGGTCTAAGTAAAAATTAATCTCATCCGAGCCAAGAGTGAATAGTTAAAGTTATCCCAACAATGTTGACTCCAAAACTCAAATTTAGATCCCTCAACCTAGAGTACTGCAAATCGTTTACCTTACACCAAACACTTGTTGATTATTTAATTTTATTTTTGTTATATTAAAATTTCATTCTTTTAGATTAGTAAGCAAAATTTTCATACTTTTACAAAAAAAATAATATAAAGTTATATTTTATAACTTTATATTTAAATAAATATTGTCATACTCGAACTCTATAATTTTTAAAATTATTCCTTTCTCATACCCTATTTGCATCCGTGCAAATATCGATACCCTACAAGTACAACATAAGTTTAAAGTTTCTATTAAAAATATCATTTGAACTTAACAACATTTAAAGTCACATTAAATTCAATATTAAACTCAGGTAACATCTTTAATAAAAAGAAAATTTTAAAATTATGTTTTTCATAATTCAATCAATGAATAAAATAAATTCCATGCAAATGGTTAATTTAGCACCTATAAAGCATGGACATTTTATTTCGAGAACTTGTTAGACACGTGTCCGATACTCGTACGATACATATTTATAAGTTTCAGAATATAAAATTAATTTTTTGTGACTTTAACATGAAAAAAAAATAATAATAATACATATGATATATATTATGAATAAATATTATAATTTTTTATCAAAATTTATGAATTTTTAATTATCTTTATATATAATTATATGTTATATTATATAATTTTAAGAATTTAATGTGGTATGGATGTATCTGTATCACTGTTCATGTTTCATAGTTTAGCACTCATGATCAACTAATTATTTTTAGTAAAAAAGAAAAATTGACCGTGGTCAAAAACAGAAAAAGGTGCCGACATGAAAATCAATATCATTAGTTTGATCTGCTGTAATATAATGGAAGAACTGAAGAAAGAAAGAAAGTAAAGATGTGAATGAAATGAAATGGAGGTGATCATCTGACAGAAGCAAAGTCACACAAGTTTAGATATTCATGGCAGAAAAGAATCGTATTAGAGATGAATAAAGTCACTGTGATGCCAGAACATATATACATTCATTTTACATATAATAATAATATATCATTATCTTATTATCTATGTTATATATATATATATATGCCACAAAAAGACAATTCTCACACCTCTCTTAAATCATGATCATATCACTATGTCTATATATAACATTAATTCACAGTACAACAAGCAGCTTATATATGTCCAAACTATACAACAAAATGAAATGTGATAAAGATTGCACATCATAACATACCACTGCATCCACTAATCACATACCACTGTATTGGATATGCAACAAACGTCAAAGTATAAAGTTCATTCCATATTTTTTCTCAGTTTTCAATCTAATCTTATATTTCTCTCTTTTTTTTTTTATAAATTTGGTCATATCTTTTTTTTACTAAGTTTGGTCACATATCTTTTGATTAAATTGTAAAAGGTTCTACTGTTAATCTTACTTAAAACTATTGGCTTGTGAGATCAATATCCAAAAATATGGGATCAAAAAGAAAAAAAAATATACAATAGAAAATTGGGAATTGAATAAAATAAATAAGATCAAATTTATACTTTAGCTTGCCAGAAAATTAAATTATGTAAGAAAATGATACTAAAACTTAAAGGTCAAAAACTCAAATTCATTGTAAATGTACAGGGTAGATTTCAAGCTGACCATAAATATTTTACTTTTTCTAGATTAATCCTATATATTTTTATAATTTTTCAAATTAGTTCCAAACATATGAACAAGGCAGTCAAGATCTAGATTTAAATCGTAAGATCGTACGATCTTACGATCTTGCAAGGCCAATTCTAGTTAAATCGGATGCAGGATCGATTTTGACCAAGATTTGAGTAAGATCTAGATTTAAATCGTAAGATCGGTAAGATCGTACGATCTTACCGATCTTACCGATCTTGTAAATTTTTTTTTAAGATTTTTTTTTTAAAAAAAAAGACCCAAAAACNTACACATAAATAGATATTAGTAATTGTTTATATGATTTATATAATATTTTTTTAGGAAATTCATAGGATCTTACGATCCTCGATTTGATCTTACGATTCGATCTATCTTATGCTCCTTCCGATCTTGAGTAAGATCTCGATCTTGACTGCATTGCATATGAATACATATATATGTAATCATATTTATTTAATTTGTTTTAAATTCAAATACGACGAATTTAAAGTTAACATTTTTTTTCACAAGTATTTTCTCCATCTAGTTAAGGTCGTCAACATATGAGATTAAAGTAGGTCTAGAACGTAAGTCGCTCGTCTCAGTCAAATAAATAAAGTTGATCATATTTCTCTAATTTCAATTCCGAATGCAAATTCCATACTATGTTTTAACTCCTGAAAAAAAAAATTCCTGTTAAGTTAAAACTTAAAACCATTGGCAAAAAATAAGGTAAAATCATGTCCCAAAATTAAATTTAGAATCAAATTGAAAAATACTGAAACATATAACTTCAATAAAATATTTATGACCAATTTGAAATCTACTCCATACATTTAGATCTAATTGAAATTTGGACCAAACTTAAAAGTCACACAGAATATATATCGTTTACAAGCGTGTGTGTGTGTATATATACACATAAATATATGCATCTACAACTATTCCGCATTTAGTGTAACAAAGGTATTTCTTTTTTAATTAAGCTACTACTTTCGTATTCTTTTAAACGAATTAAACTTAAGTTAGTTCTACCAAAAAAAGAAATAAAAAATTAATTTTTACTTCAAATATAATAAATTAATTACCTTCGATCGTTTTCTACTTTTTCATAATTGAAAGAAATTTCAAGAAACTTGATTATATCTTCTAATGTACAAACTTATAAACTTGTAAGATTTCATTCTCTAGCTAAACTATCACCAACCCGACAAAAATTAGCTTCAGATCAGCTTCAACTATCATTGTAATTAAAAGTTGAGAATAAGATTAAAAATAGAGACTGAAAGTAATAAAGTAACAGGAAAAGAAAAAAAAAAATAAATCATAAAGTTTCACGTCCATACATATATAGATGTTACATTGCACAAAGTTATAAGTAATTTCCCAAAATAATGAAGTTGGAACTCTAACTTGAAGAGGCCAGCCACTTAGCTTTATGACAGCAACACAGGCTAAAAATAGCTATATATATTATACATTTAAATACATAGCTTTTGAATAGCTATATATTAACACAACATTTATATACATAGCTTTTCAATAGCTAGCTATGTATAACTATCTCAAGCAAAGTATAGAACAAAGAAAAACTCAAACGAAAATGACATGTTAACTAGTCAGTATATACAAGAGATTCTCACATCTTCTGATCATTCAATATATATATATATAACCCAGGTTATTAAAACTGGACCGGCCATTGAACCGGCCGAAGGAGGGGTTCAAGGTTCAATGGTTCAACCAGGGTCCAACCGGGGTCAGACCGTTGACAAATAAATAAATTAAAAATAATAAAAAAAAACCTATATATGATAAAATTTTATTTCAAATATTCATAATTAGGTTACAAAATACAATTATAACATTAATATATTAATACAATTTTCATAAATTAACATGAATTAATATAGAGATAATAAATTTTCATAATGTTCAACAATATAATATCATCAAGTGACATTTTATGATCACTTTCTCTATCAAATTTTGGTTCATAATCAACATCTAATATTTGACCCATAATTATAAAAAAAGACCAAAAAAAGAAAATAAAAAAATAAACCAGGACCGGTTCAACCGGTTTGCCTCCGGTTTAGGCCGGTTCCCTCCGGTTCTCTGTCTGGCCGGTTATTAAGACGACTCAGACCGGCCTAATGGCCGGTTCCCGATTCAACCGGTCCGGTCCGGTTTTAATAACTCTGTATATAACACATATATGGGACCCACTGATGAATCTTGTAAAGAATCACTAATTATCTTGCAAAGAACCCCATGCAAGTTTAGCAATCCAATATATAGACAAATAGATTAACTAATGAGTAATTTAAACTTAAAATATCATCGAGTTATCAATTCAATCTTTGAAAAATTAAAATACACAGTTTAGCCTTTAAAAAATTATATGGTATACTTTTTAGTTGTTTTTATAAACAAAAGAGTATAGCGTATGATTCTTTTAGAGACTAAAGAGTATATTGTTAGAATCGTTCAGAGATTAAATTGTTAATTCAAAATTTTCTAAAAACTGAATTGTTAATTTAGTCGATAATTAAAATCCACCAAAATTCTATGGTACACTCATACTGATGTGCCTTTTAGAACAAGCATAACATACTAGGATGAAGCCTACATACGTTGGCCAAAAAAAAAAAAGAAGCCTACATACAATATGATGTATCATAGTATAGGTTTATAACAAAGCCAAATGCAAGTTCAAGAGCTTATCAAACATTCAAATGTTGAAAGAATATCCCAAGAAAACAAGACAAGAAGATAGCGCCAAAACATGCTACCAAAATTTCAATCTCCATGCCCTAACTAGCTGGGACACAAAATTAAACCTTTCAGGGTTCTAAAAGAATATTTCTGAATTCAGCTTTTACTAGCATTTATATATATGCAAAAGGTTTAATTTGATATTAAACAAGGAATATTATTGATAAATTAATCTAATGATCAAAACTCCCGGCCGGCCGGCCGGCCGGCTCTAACTGTGCCTGTGTTATTCGCCGAGTAATACATTGCTTCTACAACGTTATTTAGGGTTTGTTGCAGATATTAGCTCTAGAATGTACAAGAATTCAATGGTACAAACAAACCATTCTCTATAACAAGCAAGGATATTCATTAATGAAGTGTAAATTTTTCTTTTTCCAAACAGCATTCTGGTATTACAGTTACACCACTGAAGGCACACCAAAATAAAATGTATATATATTCATATGCACATGTTAAATTCGACCAACATAGATATAATGTTTTTTTTATGGACAATAAAAAGGGGGCATCATGTGCAAGCATTGAATATAGACAATGTTTCATTTTTCTTTCTTTAAAGAGTGAAGAATCTATCAAAAAAAAAATTTAGACATGTATATCTGCAGCTTCTGCAACAACAATAAAGAATTGAAAAGGGCAAGAAGGAATTTCCAACAACAATTATCCTGGCAGAGATGACAAGCTATGAAGAAACAATGAACCAGACACATGATGGGGATTAGTATTTTAAAATTAAAGGATAATTAAAACAATTCATTAATTGAGGAATTAATGCAAAGCAAAGCAAAATAATAAGCACAAATGCAAGAAACTAAGATCCTCAAGTGTTGGTTAAGGTGGAAGCATCAAAGAAAGTGAAAAAATGGGCACACAGTCTTCTTGATCCTAATAATATCTTGAGTAAACTAACAATTTGATTCCTGAAAGATCATCGAGCTGACAACTCAGTCCCTAAAAGATTAAATATACATTTAGTCCCTAAAAGATCAAAATGGTATACTTTTTAGTCCCTGAGAGATTAAATGGTGTACTATTAAGTCCATAAAAGGAACTAATATTAATATACCATTTTGATCTTTTAGAGACTAAACCATACATTTCAATCTTTTAAGGACTGAATTGTCAGTTCGGTGATCTTTCAGTGACCAAATTGTTAGTTTACTCTAATATCTTTGTCTCAAGTGGCATCTATCTAAGATGAAATTATAAGAAATCTCACATAACATCCTTCTTAATTTTATCTTTCACAAACTAAATATGTACAAATTATATGACTCATGAATATATCAAAGTAGACAAATAGAGTATATATCAAAGTGGACAATGAAGATGACCTTACAACTACTTTCTAAGCTAGAGTCTAGAGCATAGCAGCATTTATTTACTTAGGTACTCATCCAAAACCTATAAAGTTGGAAACTTGAGGTGCCAATAATGTAATATTAGCTTCCCAAGAGTGAATATCATGAAAATAGCATATGATGCTTGTATAAACAAAAGGAAGCTAGCACGCCCAATACTATGTACAGAAATAACAAGTTTGTATTAAAATATACAAAAAAAAAAAAAATTAGAACTTCCGTGAGATGAATAATACTTTACACTGTATTTCACCTTTTTAAGAAATTAAACTCAGAGAAGGATAAAAAAAGGATGGAAATGGAAAACTAAAGTCACCAGTAGCTAAGAAAAAGCAAACAGTAATATATATATATATATATATATATATATTATAATAATCTGGTACTGATAACAGTGCATATGCGAGCAAAATTTGAGCTTTCTTTCTTCTTCTTTTTTTCCAGTTTTATTTATAAATTCCAGTTAATTTGGGAGTTGAATATTTATGTAGATATATTGATCATTTCATGGAATGACAAAGGGCAAATTAATGAGAAGTAAGAGAAGCTAGCTAGGAGAAATGATGGAAGAGTGAAAGAGTGACACATTTGCAATTAATAAGAATACAAAGCCCAGATCGATGAAAATATTAATTAATTTGCCAAAAGTTCCTCCCATCATTCTGATTAGTAAAAGAAGAAAGAAAAAACCTAGCTAGCTAGCTTACAAATTCATGGACCTGGATCTATAAAAGCACTATAGTGCAACTACAATATAATGGAGTGGGAGAAAAAAACAGTTTAGAGAAAGAAAGTATCAGAGTTGTGTAAGTCCACAAACACCTTCTTTCCTTAATTGTTCATCTCTCTCTGCATTACACTGTAGTGACACTAACACATTTCTCATCTCTTTCTTACTCTAAAGTGCAATGCATTTTATAATCTCAAATTCATTAATGCCAATGAAACAATTTAATTTATTGTATTACCATAAGTTGAACCAGCACCTCCAAGTAAACCTCCACTTGAAGCAGCAGCAGCAGCATAAACATCAGATGGATCCAACATAGGTGATGAATTAGGCGAAACCCCATTACCGCCGTCGTCGTCATCGTCGTGGCCACAACCACCGCCACGGCCACCGCCACCGCCCAAATGGAGCTCCGATAGATTAGGATACACATCCCTACTCTCCACCCCTTGATCATATAGAAACCCTTTAAACACATGACCACCAATTTTCACCACAGCCTGGTAGGCAAACTCGTCCTGCCCGTCGTCCACCGCCGTCACACGCACGCACTTGAACACCGCCGGCGCTCGCACTTGCCCCGGTAACGGCCCCTTGAAACCCGCATCTATACATACAAACACACGCACATGATGATTATATTCATACAAAATGTTAATTGAAAAACTTCAAATTCAATTCAACCACAAATTATAAGCCCTACCCAAAATTAGTATCTTTCCATCACCAAAATCCCAAATCATATATGTTTATTTTATATTATTATAACACACCAACCTTGATGGCTAGAGCTAGTGTCGAAGCTTCTAGGAGGAGTAGTGGTGTTATTGGAAGTTGAAGTATGCGATGTAGTGGTGGTTTGTTGTTGAGATGTGACGAGTCTAGGCTTTTTAGAGCCGGAGGAGGTGGCAACACTGGACGCGCCGCCGCCGGAGGCAGCCATGAGGCGTCGTTCGCGGCGGCGAGACTCAGGGACCCACGTGCTCTTCACGTGAGTAGGGCAATCGTAATTCCGGCTCTTGCAGCAAGTTCTGCATCTTCGGTACCCACAATCTTTCTTTGCTTGGTTCCCACAATCTTGACACGTCGTCGTTGGGGTGGCCGACACACTCATCCCGCTCTCGTTCAGCTCCAACATCATTGCCGCTGCGGCGGATGCAGGGCCACCTTGTTCCTTTTTTAAATACTGTTCCGACGACTGCTCGTCTTGCCAGAGCTGGATTCCGGCGCGCCGATTGCTCATCAGAGAGTTGTGTTCTATCACCGGAGGGCCGAGGCAGGGTGTGGCCGTGAGAAGCGGGATGACGCCGACGCCGAAGCCGGTGGCGGGGTTCGAGCCATTTACTCCATTGTGGGGATCTGCGGCGGCGGCGGCGTGGTGGTGGAAGGAAGACGCCGGCGCAACGACAAAGAGATCCCGGAGGCCTAACATGCCACCCATCTCCGGCGAGAGGCCGGCGTAATTGATTGACCTAGCCGCCGTGCCGGGGGTTGCGGCGGCAGCGGAGGGGCCGGCATTAAAACCAAGAGAAAGGTCATCGGAGGGGTGAGCCCGGGCAGCCGAGGAGGCTGCCCAATCAGCAAAAGCTCCAGAATCTGAAGGCAACCTCCTTGCGGTAGCCACAACTACTGTATATACTTTTCTCTCTCTCTTTGTTTTATATTTTAGGTGTTGTTGTTGTTGTCTGTTGGGAGTGGACTTTTGGGTTTTGGTATTACACAACACAAAACAACACTCTTCTCAAGTTTCAAGAGAGAGAGAGAGAATTAAAAAAAGAAAGGAAGGAATTGAAGGAAAAAAGAAAGGACTTTTGCTTGTTGTTCTTCTCTGCTTAATTCTGTGGCTTCTTCTGCTTCTGCGGCTTCTGCAGTTGTTTAAATTCTTCTGTTTTCGTCTGCTGCTTCTTTTTTGGTGGTGTTGGGATTACTACTTACTACTACTACCACACCACAGACTACTACTACTGTCACTTTGGCTTTTCTTCACAGAAAAAAGAAAAAAAAGGCTTTGCTTTGGTTTTCTTATAAAGAAAGAGAGAGAGAGAGCTAGTAGAGAAAATATGCAATAACGACCTTTCTTCTTCTCTTACTCTCTGTATTTTCTGTTGTTGTTATTCTTGCTTTCTCTCTCTCTTATTATCACTATCATCTATCTATCTATCTATCTATCTCCCATCCCTCTCTCTTTCTCTCTGCTTTTTCCATTCACATATATTTTCTTCATCTTCTTCTCGTTTGCTTCTTCTTCTTCCTCTTAATTCTTCTCTCTAATTTGGATTCCTAAAAAGCGAATCTGAAGGTGGGTTCCTAGCTCAGCAAAGCATTGTGTGTGTGACTGTGTTTGTGAGTGTGTTTCTCTCTCTCTCCAATTATATCAAGGTGATGAGTATGAAGAGAGAGAGAGAGAAAGAAAGAGAGATGCATATTAAAGAACCAATGTTCTCTAGTTTTTTGTAATTTTATGAACACTAATCTAAAAGTCACATGACGCCTCTCATTACTTGTGTTGTGGGCGACTATTCTTTATTTTTGGCGCGTGGTGCATTCTTCACCCCATAAATCCTCTCTTATTCCGACCACCATGGTTTTCTCTATTTTATTTTTCCTTTAAAAAAAAAAAGAAAATTTACTTTTTGGTCCCTCAATTATTACTGAGTCAACGTTTTGGTCCCTGAATTGTGGGGAACTACAACTCAGTCAGTCAATTTTACACTTTCGTCTATGTTTTGGTCTTTGAGCTGCTAACCGTTAGTTAAGTTGGTGATTTGACCGTTAAGTGATGATGTATCACCGTTAAGTGTTGAGTTGGCTCTCAAATCATCTATCCTACTCATATTTCATTTTACACATGAGTTAATATAATTAAATTAAAAAAATAAAATGAAAAATGGATGAACTTGAACTATTAATCCACTCATTGAATCTCCTTGGCTTATTTTCCCCCGTATGTTCATGTCCTTAAAAAGTCTTTAACTTTGTGCCATGGACAACTATTAAAAACAAAAAGTCATTTATGATTATATTGACGATGGAAGTGGTAAATTAAAATTGAATCAATGGGTGCAGGGAGAAGCAGCAGGTTTCAGAGTGGAGGCGGTTGCACTAGGGGTGTACAAGACCCGGTTGGCTCGGTCAACTCGGCATTAACGATGACACATCATCACTTAACGGTCAAATCATCAACTTAACTGACGGTTAACAGCTCAGGGACCAAAAATAGACGGAAGTGTAAAATTGAGGGACTGAGTTGTAGTTTTTCACAATTCAGGGACCAAATCGTTGACTCAGTAACAATTGAGGGACCAAAAAATAGGTTTTCTCTTAAAAAAACTCATTATTATTAGGTCAAAAATTTAAATTGGTCTTAAATATTTGAGATAGATTTTAGAATGGTTTTAAAAATTTAATTCATTTCATATTGATCCTTTATGTTTTTAAAATTTCTCAAATTAATTAGTCTAAAACTACTTAATATAGTGATATCTCTTTCATTTCGAGTTTAAATATGACGAATTCAGAACTTGATAAAGGATAGCCCAACGAAAATCACATGAGGCACTTGAAAGTCCCAGACCTCGGCAAAGCCCAGGTATGAGACTTGGGGGACTGGTGATACGGAATAGCCCGATTGGCGACCAAAGACCAGTCTTTCTGATGACCTCACCATACCGACCGGGCTTACAGAGCGACCTCCCTCAAGACCTCTTCCTTTCCAACTAGTCCCACCCTCAACAAACCGACTTGGACGTCACAGGTAGGGCTCTTGGCGTAACAAACCTACCCCTTAGAGACCTAGGATGAGGTCCCCTGTTGTAACAAACCTACCCCTCAGGGCCTAGGGTGGGGCCCACCTACCCACACCCTCTCTCTCCCTCCGGGGCCTATATAAAGGACCCTCAGGTAATGGGCACACACTCACTTTTTACATATAACTACTCTTACTCTGTCGAAATACTCACTCGACCGTCGAAGGCTCATTTGGGGGGTTTTTCCCCATCTGAGTGAATTGCAGGCTCGACAGACCATGGCAGGATTGGAGAGGCGATATCAGAACTATAAATAGTTTTTTACGAGTTATTTCTCTATCCAGTTGAAGTTATCAACAAATGAGATTAAATTGAGTCTCGATAATGGATTATTCATTTCACAGTCAAATAACATATCTCTCTCATTTCAAGTCCGAATGTGATGATTTCAAAATTATATATATGTTAACTCTTGAAGAGTTCTTTCAATATCTGTCTAGTTAAGAGCGTCAGCAAACAAGCTTAAATCGTGTTCCAAAAGTAAGTTAGGGACTAAAAGTGGAAAACCGTAGAAGTATAGTCTTAAACCTACTTTCACAATGCGATTTAAGCTCACTTGCTAATAGTCTCAATTGGCTAAAGAAAGCCTATTCACTTTTCCTCAATTTGACTCCTCTTAGATTTCTCTTCTCAATTTAGTCCCTCACAATTTATCTTGTTATCAGTTTTAGTCCTTCTATGACAAAACCTTAATAGTCTCAATTGGCTAAAGAAAGCCTATTCACTTTTTTTTTTCTAAATTGATAACACATAATACCTTAATTGAAGACGTAATACCATTACTTGATAAAATGACATATTAATTGTCATATAAACACATTTTTTTGTTATTAAAGTTAGTCATTGTAAGTGATTTTCTAAATTTTTAAAATTTTATATAAAATTTGTAGATTCCTTACAAATTTGTGTTGTTAACATAAAAATAAAATTTGTTTATGTACTAGTTAAAATATTATATCATCATCATTAACTATAATAATATAATGTCTTCAATTGATTATAATATCTCACACATTTAGTTAAATATTAGATAGAGGGATTGACATTGATAACAAAACAATTTGTGAGGCATTATATTGAGAAGAAAAATCTATGAGGGACTAAATTGAGAAATTACTAATATGTGAGGGATCAAAATAGTACTTTAGTCTATCAACAAATATTATTATATTATATACTGAAACTTGTGTAAATTCATATTGGGGGCTTCTACTTCAAGATTTTGATTGTTATATATTAGAACTAAAGAAGTAAAGATAAATAATTTCTTCTTCCTAGTTGAGGAGGGAAATTATTATTATTTAACTTGCGAAGGAAATTGTTGATATAATATTCTTATATTTTTTTTATTAGTTTCATATAAAATAATAAATAATTTTTTTAAAGCTTTTTATTATTCACATATATAATAAATTTTAGGCCAAAGTCTTAAATTAGTCCCTTATGTATGGGGTAGATTTCAAATTGGTCCCTTATCTTTCATTTGATTCATATTGGTCCTATATGTTTCCATGTTATTTTAAATTGATCCCAAAAATACTTAATATGGTCATATCTATCTTATTTCAAGCTCACATGCCATGAATTTAAAGCTACGAGTTTCTTCTGATGAGTACTTTGAGACCATCAACAAATGAGGTCAAATCGAGTCTCAAAAGTGGGTATCTCGTGTCATGGTCAAACAAGAGAAATTAATCATATCTTTCACATTTGGAGTCTGAATGCTACGAATTTGAAGCTATATATTAACTCTTGAAGAATTCTTTCTCTGCCCAATTAAGATCATTGGCAAATGAGGTAAAATTGCGTCTCGAAAGTATTTTTGGGACCAATTTGAAATATCATGGAAATATATAGTACCATCTAAAACAAATAAAAGATAAGGGACCAATTTGAGATTTTGGCCTAAATTTTATAATATATATATATATATATATAACTTTTACTTCTAATACATAAAAATATTAAACATTTTAATAAATTTAAAAAACTCATTATCATGTAATTCACTTGACTGAAGATAGAATATAATATTTCATATTTTTTACGAAGTTGATATGTCAGCATTTTGAATGATTCATCCTTTTAATCCTATCAAATGTTGGAGGGCAAATCATGAGGAGAAACAATACCGTAATACTCAATCAATAGATTTTGACATAAAAGAGAAAGAGACAAATAGAAAGATTTTATTTGTTTTGGTGGAAGAAAGAAAAACTCTAAACTCGAAACTGTAAAATTATATGGGTTTCATAATTATAAATAATTAATATTCTTGAAGGTAGCATCTATTTAGATTAGCTTAAGATCAAATTATAATTTGACCAGATTATAAAAAGATTATGAAAAATCAGATTATATGTTGAATATTGTTTGGATTAGATTTTGTAAAAGTGGTTTTTTAGGTATGAAATTATTTAAATAGATATGTAATGATTGTGGTTGGTAGATAAAATAGTATGAAAATTGATAAATTGTATAGAAGTAAAAATGAAAGAGAAATTTACTTTTTGACTTTTTGATTTTGTAGAATAATTTGAGTTGTTTGGATTAGATTATTAAAAGAGTAAATTACAATAAACGTACCTGTGGTTTGGCTCGATTTCACATCACTGCTGTGTGGTTTAAAACGTCTCACTTTGGGTACATGTGTGTTTTGACGTTACCCACGTTAAGTACTTGAACTTTTTTTCCGTTAGAATTCAGACGGAATAAGCATATGACTCAGTGAAAAATCAAATTTTGGCCCATGAATTATGGGATAAGTTTCATTTTGGTCCTAAAACAATTTTTTAAGGTCCTTTTCTTTTTATAAAGGATCAAAATGTAAGAAAAAAAAACAGAAATTGAAACTTTAATTAAATTTGCCCAAAAACACAAGTTTCTCTTCATCCTCCCACGTCTCTTTGTCTTCTTCTTCTTCACTCTTTCAACCAAGCACGCAATTCCACCATTCGCCATCGCCGTCAAGATCCAATCCGCCGGAGCAGTTCGTCGGCAACCGGAGCGGAGTTCAAATCGGAGATGAAGAAGATCTTGCTGGCCATCGCCGATAGATTAGGGTCGTTTCCGATCCAAATGGTTCTCGAAGACGACGACAGATTGGATTTTGACGGCGACGACGTATGGGGGGAATTGTGTGGTTGGTTTGAAAAATTTTGCCTAGTCCTCCTCCTGCATTTGGATTCTCTCGGATTGTGAAAAATTTGGGGATTTCGAAGAAGAAAACCAGGTGGGTTTGTTTATAGTGTTTTTGTTTTTGTGGGGTTTCATATTGTGTTCTTCGATTATTGAATACTGACCTATCGAAGTTTTTGTTTTTCGATTTTTTTTTCATTTGGAAGAATGTATCGGAGATTTTGCCGAGAAAAAGAGTGAGATGGAGATGGAAGACAGAAGACAAAGCGTGAAGAAGACGACGAAGAGAGAGAGATGGAGATGGAGATGTCGGAGCATGAACAAAAATTTGTGTTCTTGGGCAAATTCAATTAAAGTTTCAATTTATGTTTTTTTTTTTTACGTTTTGATCCTATTATAAAAAAGGACCTTATTATAAAAAAAATAAAACTTTTGGGGGATGAAAGTTTATTTTTCCTTCTTTTCTAATTAAAAAAAGTGGATGGAAAGTATTGAGGGACTAACCGTGTAACATTTTGGAAAACTGAGAGACCAAAACGGAACGAAATATAACTGAGGGACCAATTTGGAACATTGAACATAACTGAGGGGCCAAAATAAGACTTTCGCCTTTTCAATTTGTTCTGTTTAATTTGTTCTACTAGCGTGGGAAATAATAAGTGAGTTTGACAAAAAAAAAGAAAAAATTTCATTCTTAATTATAAATTGGAGATAAATTTGTGGTTGAACTAAGAATAACAGTTAAAATTGCGATAAAATCACATTTTGGAGATCAAAACAAAAAAAAATATGAAAGTTTGAGGACAAAAATGAAATAAAAAATAGCTTTTATGACCAAAATGTAACTTGTTTCATAGTTTGTAAACCAAAAATGAGATTTCAACCTTTGAGTGGAAATCAACGACTAAGATGCAAGAGAAACCAACGGTTAAGAGGCAATAAAAATCAATGGTTAAGATACATTGAAAATCGATGATTAAGATTGCGCCACGTCAGCATTTTCTATTAAAATTAACAGAACAAAAACACATGTACCCTAGTTGTTAACTGGGCACATATATCACGTACCCAAAGTGAGACGTTTTAAACCACACAACAGTTATGTGAGATCGGGCCAAACCACAGGTACGTTTTTGTAATTCACGCTTATTAGAAAGTAGATTATTAATTAATGAGATTTTTTACATTGAAATTGTAATAATCTGATTTTTTGGAAAACTCCAATTTGAAGCTTTTACTATATTATTTTGATAGCATATTTCACTTGATAAATATACATATCAATGTTTAAAAACCCGGCCCCGATGATTCATTCGGTCAAGAGCTATGGTCATTGGGTTATTGGTTCAACCGTCAGGTCAATCGGATCAATTGTTGAATCGATCGAATTATATATATATATATATATATAAATTAAAGTATCAAACAACAATTCTAATTTTAGAATTTAAAGTACTTAAATAAATCTTCAACATTTTTTTTTCTAAATTCTAATACCAAAACCTTTAGCATAGTATGAAAAATCATATTTGGAAGGAGAAGAGCAACACAAAAAAGAAAGTGATAATGATCAATTGATTTTTTTTTTTTTATTGCACCTGTTGGATTTTGTGGGTCAAATACCTACCTATGTGGGAGTCCAATTGGGTTATGGGTTGATCCATTGGAGTGTGGGCTATTTTACACATAAGTCTTACATCGAGTACTTTAGTTTTGGGAGCTCTCCCATTTTCCTGTAAACATGAGTGTTTCCCCATCATTCAATTTGTCAGTTGATTCCATGTGTTGGAGAGGGGCTTTCATACTGAGAGAACCCATATAGTAATATTTCATCTCTCTAAGAGTTGTTCTTCTGTGATCGTTCGTGGAAATATGGCTCTACCTCTAGTAGGTAGAGTCTCACCGTTTGGTGGAGTTCGTTCTTGGAGTCTGTGATGGAGAGATTAACGTTTGGAGAGCAGACTTGGTAGAGCAGAGGTACTAGCCAGATCTAGAATATTAGCGATGTCGTCCAGGTTAGTAAGTTCCACAATGTGTTTTTAATATTTGCTTGGATTTTTTTTAGATTTTGGGTTTTGGTCTTCGGGTCGGGTATCGGGGATTCGAAATCCTTCATTGGTATAAGAGCCAGGTTATGCTAGTCCTCTGTTCTTTAGGAATTTGTGATTCCAAAATGTTGTAGGGATATAGTTATTCGTTTCCCAAAATTTGTGTTTGGGGTTAATGTAAATATATGAGTTATTTATGTATAGTTGTTTACTCATCCCTTAAAATGTTTTAGGGATAGATAATATATAAAATGTATAATATCCTATGTATGTGAATAGATTCTGTGTTTATTTAAAACTTAGGAACATGTGTAGGTTCCCCATGATAATATTCATGTTCTTGATTTGAACTTAGGAATATGCCTAGGTTCCCTAGTTTTAATATTTGTTTTTGTTTCTGGTTTAATCTTTGTGATAGGTTAAGCATTTTAAAGATTGTGCTTAAGTATCTTTGAGATAAGATATTGTCAAATATATTTGAATTTTATATTTAAATTTGTGTTTGTTAAATTTTTCGATATTCAAATTTGATTTGAACTTAAAGTTAAAAGATTTGCCTAGATTCTCTAGAGATATTTGAACCCCAATATTAATTATTATAATAATATGTTTAATAAGTAATTAATATAAATAAATAAATAAATAAGAAGTTGAGAGGGGGACGAACATTGTTCACCGCTGGCGGCCTGAGC
This sequence comes from Chamaecrista fasciculata, assembly GCA_003254925.1. Taxonomy (NCBI): domain Eukaryota; kingdom Viridiplantae; phylum Streptophyta; class Magnoliopsida; order Fabales; family Fabaceae; genus Chamaecrista; species Chamaecrista fasciculata. The sequence continues at coordinate 157,100 of QANZ01007353.1, forward strand.
CGTCGCCTATGGTGGTCAGCCAGCAAGAACACGCGCGGAAGTTGTGCCGTGTACCACTGTGTGAGGTAGCCAGCCAGTCATGGCATGGCGGACGGAGCCGCCATGGACTACCGTCAGCGGTGAACCTCTGGTTGTGTCCTGGCGACCGGAGACGACATGGACCGTTGCTGACATTATCGACAGCCAGAGGTTAAGTGATCGTCATCGCCATGAGTGGGGGCGACGGCGATCGTTGACCCCCGCCCACCCGAGTTGACCGGTTGGCGGCCGGAGTACTGCTGTTGACCGATAGTTTTCAGTGATGGTTGATTGTTGACTCAATCAATGGTCAGTGTTGACCGTTGGCTTTTAGGTGCGTTTTCTGTCGCGCTTAAGTTTTTCGTTTTATCTTTGTTTTCGACGATCTTTAGGTCATTTTTCTTGGTTTTGTGAGAAAAATTTAAATATAGGGAGAAACGAGGGCAAATCAGAGTCTAAGGAGAGGCATATGGCTATCTCTTGACTCACTCACATTCACAACTGGAGAAATGATTTAAATGATATGCGACCATTTGAATCAGTTTAAGCGTTTCAATCGAGTAGAAGTTGGGTAGTTTATGGCAGATACTTAACCCTAAAATTTAAGACTTATCCACACGAGACTTTAAATGGTATGAGACTATTTAAATGGTGTAAAGCGTTGTAATCAAGTGGGAGCTCGTAGTCAAGCATGTGGCAGACTCCGATGTCCATCTTGAATGCTTACCTAGTGGGAATCCAAAAGGTATTTTGAATAGTATGTGACTATACTGTGAAAATTGATGAGTCATGGATAGAAAGGTGTAAATATATTAGTTCTCTGTATGATGAGGGTGGTTGACCCCACTTCTCGAATGCAGAGACTAGCTATATCTACACTCGTCTTGCATTGATTACAATTTTCAATAACCGTGTGTTGTGTAATGAGGAGTGGTTTTTAGTGTTAGCGTTTAGGATTGACTGATAGTGAAGCTATAAAACCTGTAGTTGTGGATCTCCATTAGAGAGAGAAACAAAACAGTGTATGGGGATTTGTTAAGACATTTAGGAAAGTACGATTCCTATTAAGAGAAGGTATCAGAAATCTTGGGGTACGTCATACAATAGCCTGATGGTGATGCTCAGAATACGTTATCACATAGCACCTTGAATGACATTTTGTGTCAATTCAAATACCATAGCACCTAAAAGGCGATGTAGATCACATTAGAGAGACGAGTTTGGTGACACTATTGCCACCAAACTAAGGCAACTTACAATTAAATTTGAGGTCTCTAAGAAGCGCTCTTACAAGAGCATGAAGGTGCATCAAAGAGAGAAATCAAGCATGATTTGAAAATATGTGTCAGCTTGAAATCTCTTAATTGATAAGTAGTAAGTTCAAACTATTACCAGATTTCTTCCCTCCTCTTGGGAGCGCGTGTAGGTTATTTTGACCTCCACTGGTAATGTCAAATTTCTTGATGATATTAAACACCATTTATTGCTTGAGGATTAGTGGCACAAGGCTGCGAAACCCATCAAGTATATAGCTTAAGTGGCTAAAGTTTCTTAGAGTACTAAGGTCCAAGAACAAGAATAATAGGTCTAAGAGATGTTGTGTTAGGAAGAGAAAAGCTGAGTGTAAGGTAAGTAGCCTTGGTTCAAAAGAGAAGTAAGGGAGGAAATGAGGTTTTGACCAAGGTCAAATGGTGTTTGTGTCAAAAGGACACTACCCGCAAAATATTTTCCGATAATTTTTCCTCCCACCCATGAGCATTGGTTTATGGAGTTCCGCCCTCTGCCTAGTGGGAGCAAAAGTATCCTTGTGGGAACAAAGTATCAATAAAGTTATGGGGTTAGCCGCCTACAAACTTAAGTTGCATAGTGGCCACTCTTTGTCTTTATATATGCTATGTGTTCTAGATACTGAGGAAATATCGTTGCGTGCTATGTCTTTGAGAGAACTTAGGACTTAATGTGATTCGCATGTTCATCATGACTCTATAGCGTTAGGTTTTGATTTTATGACAATGGTTGTGTTGCAATACACCTTGAATTACATTCACGTAGTTCAAGTAGTTGTTTTATTATGTCTTCTTTTGTGGTTGATATACATGTTTAGAACATGCGTGTAGGACAAGTTTACTTAGTTGCGGAGGAGAATTTGAGAGGATAAATTCTTAATGCCAATTTGTAAACATTTCCTTACAGAAAAAACAACTTGACAACAATTAAGTCATTAAATCACAAGTTTTGTTTTCATCAAATTAGTCCACAAGGACATCAGTAGTCCGATGAGTGTGTGAGGGCCAAGGCAAAGGGCCTTGTATTTTCTCACAATTGTGTGACAAAAATGGAATAGTTAGATAGCTAACCATTCCACACACTCCATAGCAAATGAGTTGCTTTAGGAGTAGGTGATCGGACCAAATCTTGCTATGTTATTTGGTCCTCTTTTACTATCTTTTGACCATTAATTATTGCAAAAATGACCATTAAATATGCTAAGATTTGTACTAAGATGATGTTTAGAATTAACGCTTAAAAGTGCTATTTTGTGGTATTTTATCATGTTTTTGAGACAAGTGCTACTAGATGATATTTTTAATGGTTTCAAACCCTCATCACAACAAAAGATAGTCATTAGAGTATAGCCGAAGGATGGAGCAAGCAGTTGAGTCAAAGCTAAGTTCATTGAGCTTACGCCTTCACACTGAGCCGGCGGCGCAAGTGGCGGTCGCGCAGATGCCATGTCACCAATACATTCCAGAAGGCAGATTTGGTTTGCATCACTTTGCGTCAAGAATTTGAGCCGCGAAAAGAGTCCCACGACGCAGGCATTTTGGGTATCTCTGCAGTTACAAAGATATCCTAAATATCATATCTTTGAACCGTTGCACGGAAATCTAGAGAATCTCGTGAGCCGTCATGTTGCACCGGCGGTGCAGCCCAAATCTTTGCTTATAAAAAGTGTGCGTCAGTCCTCATCAAAGGTTGTTCATCTAAGTTCATTCTAGATAATTTCATACGCCGAAACTTTGTCCGATGGGCATGAGTCACTAAATCCTGATATACCGATGGAGGATTTAGGAGATATGGCTTGAGTTCTGTCAGGACCCCCCCCCCCTAAATAGGAGCACGTGACNACCCCCCCCCCTAAATAGTAGCACGTGACCGGCACAAACATGGGTCTATCCCATGCCGTAAGCCTACCCACAATCATTCCATATCAAAAACACAATAACAATATAATGATTCATTTTATACACAATTATACTAAACAATACTTGGACATACATAGTTCATCATTCACTTGCACATTTCCTTCAATCTACCAATTTAAAATATCATCTATCAATGCAAACACTGTCACAAATCATCAAATAAAGATACCGTGCCAAATTAAACTATGACATCAACGAGTCATACAAAATATTGAGTAAATCCCTAAATCCCCTCCCTAAGTACTAGTGGAGCTGACAATCTAGAATTTTAACTCCATCCTATTCAATGAATAAAATACCCACACGAATGATGGCGTGGGCTTCTGAATAACTCCCACTCGGAGCAGAAGTTGACACTTGACATGCACCTGTATCTGAAAAATGTTAAACGTGGGGTGAGTCGAAACTCAGTGAGCGGCTAACCCATCCCAGTCGTGGTGTAGGGCACCACCACGTAAGGAGAAGGGGTCACCAACCAAATCAAAAATCATCAACAACAAGTAATTTATAATATCATTCGTTTAACTAAAATAATCCAGCTTATTGCAGCAACTAACCATGTGTCATAACAAGAAAAGAAACTATGGGAAAATGGTAAACTTTGAAAATAATTTAAAATGCAAGAACAATCATGGATTTGAGAAAATCTTGAGAGTAAGGGAGTTTAAGGAAACACACTTTGAAAATTCCTTTGAGAAGAGAATAAGTTTCGCCGAGAAAATAACAAAATTTTATATTTTGTTAAAAAGAATTTTAGAATAGAAAACTAATTATAAAGTCTTTTAAAACACCTTTCAAGGATCAAAACTCAGATAAATGTTTCGATCACCCAAAACTCATAAATCATAAGGATTTTACAAATAAATTCTCTAAGACCCTTGAGCGAAAAGTGGGCCCATGAGAGATTTAAATATTAGATAAAGACATCATGAAGATAAAATATAGATCTCTTTCAAATCATACTCTTTGCAATATTAGAAATATAGCATTAAAAAAACGTTTTAACTAAAAGTAATCAGGTAGAGATATATGCATTCTTGAAGTACCGATCACAATGAAATCATTGTTCGTTCGAAAAGTAGTTTATAAAAACCATGAATGACCAAACAACAATTTCATCAATAACATTATCTACCCGTAAGGTAGTCAGTGACACGATAACAATATAATTGATATCATTCTATCCATCAAAGGTACTGAAATGTTTAATAATGATAATATCAGTTTAAACATCGCACAATCATCAATTTCTCAACAAGCAATATTCCAATACAATCCATGAGTCAACCAACCATCACATAGGATTCACAAGTAAAGTACAATATCAGTATTTTCATTTTTCCTCCACTCATCAAGAGCGCACAGAACAATATCTCAACCCATGGGGAACGCACACAGCTTATCAACCCATCGGGAGCGCACACAGCATTATCTCAACCCGTGGGGACCGCACACAGCTTTTCAACCCATCGGGAGCGCACACAGTATTATCTCAACCCGTGGGGACCGCACACAGCTTTTCAACCCATCGGGAGCGCACACAGCATTATCTCAACCCGTGGGGACCGCACACAGCTTTTCAACCCATCGGGAGCATTGTCTCATTCATTTCACAAACAATCAATGGTAAAGCACACACAACGCAAAACCAATCACAATCACAAACACAAACACAAACACAAACACAAACACAAGCACAATCACAAACACAAGCACAATCACAAACACAAGCGCAAGCACAGTTTAGTCAACTCAAAACATACAACACTTTGAGTAAAAATTAAATATTACCATCAACATAAATCTACATTTTAAATGATCAACTAAGATACACATCAAAAATTCCATATATTTACATCAAGGCAGCTCGACCAAGAAGCTCATGCGTTGGATGTCAATCGTGCATGTAATTTAACCCCTCATTATCACGAGATGGAATCCACACTCTTACCAACCACAACAATTCAATCTCACACAATCAGTTTAATTTATTCAATCTTCATACACATCTATTTCTCAATCAAATCATTTAATCAATAACATCTCATTAGTAGCACAATTTCTAAAATAGTTCAATCAATCCATTTACGCTCAAGTATAGCATATTTATAGGCACAAACCCTCAAGGGACAAGGATAAGAAAGCCACTCACCTCGATCCGGAAGATCGATAACTACTCTCTTTAGCTTTCGGCTGACGATCGGTTTAAACATATCTATAAATACATTCATAAACAAAGATTCAGTTAACTTGCTATGAGAAACAACACTAAATGACCCGAAGGTCCAACCCCTCACAAGCTATCATCTTAGCCCCTAGTAACAAGCCTTTACTCAAAGAACTTATCCCACCCTTACTCACACCCACCTAGGATCTTAACACTTGTACAAGAGACCAAAGGGAGACTTGGGTATCAATTTGGGAGCTTTATTAGTATTTGAAAACTATAAGTTTAAAATATATTCACAAACAAGTTTCACAACTATTGACACTACACCAAATATAAGACACTAACCTAACTTTATGAGAACTTGAGTTAATATTTGGGAGCTTTAACAAATCCTTTTACCAATTACAAAGTTTTTCAAATGGTTCATTGCTAAGATATCAACTATCAAGAATGAAAATTCATACTTTACATTTTAAATATAAAATTATAGTCCTAAGATTCTCCGTAATTCCATAGAAAGCCATTTAGCTCAAGAAAACTATCAAAATCACTCTTAGGGACCAAATTGCAACTTTAAAGTTTATACACGATAATTAAATTTCAAAATTCTCACTCCAAATTCATGTTGATGACAAAGAACTCATTAGAATCTTCCATTAAGCTCAACCAAACCAATAATTTTAAGAAAACTCAAAGATTTATCAAAAATTCCCAATTAAAGTTTACCCCAAAACCCTATCGGGTCCCTAAATAGATGAATATGGAGATGAACAATAAACCATTGTTTGGGAAAGTTGAAATGCATCAAAATGGACCATAGTGTAGCAGAAATTTAGTGCAAAAACCAGAAAAATTGGACCCCAACAATGATGGACCAAATAGAGAAACAATGGTGGTGAGTTACCTAAGAGAAGAAAGGAGGAAGATGGCAGCACCACCACCGTGGGAAGTCGCCGGCGTTACAGACTGGGCGGTGGCTGGCCGGCGAGCTGGGCTGTGGCAACAGCTGGGCAGCGTTGGGCGTGAGGGGGAAGAGGAAGAGTGAAATGCGATAATGATGCAAAATGAGGAAAAATAGGACGTGTGATGCTTATGAGGGTCTAGTGGGAGTGGTGTGAAGCTTCTAGAGAAACCATTTTAGTGCAGGGCATTCTTAGGCTAAAATTACTATTTTAGCCCAAAAAACATATTTGTTTCAAAATGGTCCCTTAAAACATGAAATTTTAAAGATAGAACTTTTTTTTTTCAACAAAGTTTATATAGTTGGATTGGTTGCAAAGAATAGGTTTCAATTACAAAATTTATTTTCGAAAATTCCATCTCCATCTATTACTATTTCTTACTCGAAAGTATTCTATTACAGTGTCAAAACAAAAAGTTAGATCAAGTTTTAATCTCCGTTTGCTCCCAAATTTTTACCACTAGCCCAATAAAATATGGAGATATCAAGTATGACAATTTGCATCCTATACTACGTGGTTTGCTAATTTCTAAAAAGTCTAAACTAAAACTTCTAATACTGGCCCGAAACTAGCTCAAAATCTAATTTCAATTCTAGAAACCACTAATTTCTATTTTTAAACCCCTAAAAGTAAAGTCTAAAATTCTAGGATCTCACACTCTATTTAAGGAAAGTTTTTTGATTTAAGCAAGATGCATCAAATTAGTGGCACAAAACTTATAATTTCTTATATATATACTTTTGGTCAAAGTTCAATACTGAAATTGAAAAGGAAAACCTTCTTTTTAGTCCTTAAATTTATTCCAAAACTATGATTTAGTCCCAAAATATTGAAAATATACAAAGTTTACTCCTATCCATTTATATAACAATTATAAAAGTTGAAGTATACAAAAAATTGTGAGTGAAATGAAAATTGATAGCGTCAAAATGCCTCATTTTATTTTTTTTCCATTTTTTTTATGTTTAAATTAGTTTTATATAGAACTTTCCATAAATAGAGTACCGAGTTCTACCCTGTACGTACCGAGTAGAACTCGGTACTCTATTTGTGGAAATGTTTCTTATTTAAGCAAGATGCATCAAATTAGTGGCACAAAACTTATAATTTCTTATATATATACTTTTGGTCAAAGTTCAATACTGAAATTGAAAAAGAAAGCCTACTTTTTAGTCCTTAAATTTATTCCAAAACTATGATTTAGTCCCAAAATATTGAAAATATACAAAGTTTACACCTATCCATTTATATAACAATTATAAAAGTTGAAGTATACAAAAAATTGTGAGTGAAATGAAAATTGTTAGCGTCAAAATGCCTCATTTTATTTTTTTTTCCTTTTTTTTATGTTTTAATTGGTTTTATATAAAAAATTGAGTGTCGGGTTCTACCCGGGACGTGGAAAGTTTTTCGATTTAAACAAGATGCATCAAATTAGTGACACAAAAAATATAATTTCTTATATATATACTTTTGGTCAAATTGCAATACTTAAATTTATTCCAAAACTATGATTTAGTCCCAAAATATTGAAAATATACAAAGTTTACACCTATCCATTTATATAACAATTATAAAAGTTGAAGTATACAAAAAATTGTGAGTGAAATGAAAAATGATAGCGTCAAAATGCCTCATTTTATTTTTTTTCCTTTTTTTTATGTTTTAATTGGTTTTATATAAAAAATTGAGTGTCGGGTTCTACCCGGGACGTGGAAAGTTTTTCGATTTAAACAAGATGCATCAAATTAGTGGCACAAAAAATACAATTTCTTATATATATATATATACTTTTGGTCAAAGTGCAATACTTAAATGTATTCCAAAACTATGATTTAGTCCCAAAATATTGAAAATATACTAGTTTATTCCTATCTTTTTATATAACAATTATATGAGTTGAAGTATACAAAAAATTGTGAGTGAAATGAACATTGGTAGCGGCAAAATGCCTCATTTTATTTTTTTTTCGTTTTTTTTTTATGTTTAAATTAGTTTTATTTAGAACTTTCCATAAATAGAGTACCGAGTTCTACCCGGTACGTACCGAGTAGACCTCGTTACTCTATTTATGGAAAGTTTTTGGATTTAAGCAAGATCCATCAAATTAGTGGCACAAAAGTTATAATTTCTTATATATGTACTTTTGGTCAAAGTTTAATACTGAAATTGAAAAAGGAAGCCTACTTTTTAGTCCTTAAATTTATTCCAAAACTATTATTTAGTCCCAAAATATTGAAAATATACAAAGTTTACACCTATCCATTTATATAACAATTATAAAAGTTGAAGTATACAAAAAATTGTGAGTGAAATGAAAAATGATAGCGTCAAAATGCCTCATTTTATTTTTTTTCCTTTTTTTTATGTTTTAATTGGTTTTATATAAAAAATTGAGTGTCGGGTTCTACTCGGGACGTGGAAAGTTTTTCGATTTAAACAAGATGCATCAAATTAGTTTCTGAAAGTGTGAATTTTGGCTAGACAAGGTGGCGTTCCTTGGACATGTTGTGTCGAAAGATGGGATCCATGTAGACCTGAGTAAGATTGAGACGGTTCGTGATTGGAAACAACCCATTTCAGTGACGGAAATTCGAAGTTTCTTGGGATTGGCAGGGTATTACCGTCGATTTCTGAAAGACTTTTCTAGAATCGCTGCACCTTTGACTCGATTAGAAGAATGTGAAGTTTGAATGGTCGGAGGCATGTGAGCAAAGTTTCCAGAAATTGAAGGATAGTTTAACTTCGGCTCCGGTGTTGGCATTACCAGATGGTACAGGGGGCTATGCAGTGTATTGTGATGCGTCTAGAGTGGGACTTGGGTGTGTTTTGATGCAGCATGGTAAGGTTATCGCGTATGCATCAAGGCAATTGAAAAACCACGAAAGGAACTATCCCACACACGACCTGGAGATGGCAGCTGTAGTCTTCGCCTTGAAGATTTGGAGGCATTACCTCTATGGTGAAACTTGTGAGATCTATATTGACCACAAAAGTCTCAAATACTTCTTTGATCAAAAGGATTTGAATTTGAGGCAGAGACGGTGGATGGATTTTATGAAAGATTATGATTGCAAGATCCTATACCATCCAGGCAAGGCAAATGTGGTGGCAGATGCTTTAAGTAGGAAGTCCATGGGAAGTTTGGGGCACATAGCAGTGTTGAGAAGACCTTTAATAAAGGAAATTCATGAATTACAACGTAGTGGCATCGAGTTTGGGATTAGCGAGGCTGGAGTGTTTCTAGCTCATGTTCAGTCCCGATCTAGCCTTGTAGATCTAGTAAAAAGGAGACAAGGAGAAGACCCCAGATTAAAGAAGCTCATGGAAGCGGTGAACTTGGGCGAGGCCAGGGATTTCGTCATAAATGGAGAGGGAATTCTTCGTAAAGGTGATAGATTATGTGTTCCGATGGTGGGAGATTTGAAGAAACAGATTTTGGCAGAGGCACATCATAGTAAGTATTCTATGCATCCAGGGGCGACCAAGATGTATCAAGATTTGAGAGATTTATATTGGTGGGACGGGATGAAGAGGGACGTTGCGGATTTTGTTTCAAGGTGTTTAATATGTCGACAGGTGAAGGCAGAACACCAGAAGCCAGCTGGGACATTCTAGAGAATTGAAATTCCTGAGTGGAAGTGGGAGTGCATTACTATGGATTTTGCGACAGGATTACCACGTAGCCAGCAAGGGTACGATTCTGTGTGGGTTATTGTTGATAGACTCACCAAGTCTGCACACTTTTTACCAGTAAAGACTACCTACGGAGTAGCGAAATATGCTCAAATATACTTGAATGAGATCATAAGATTACATGGGGTACCACAATCTATTATTTCTGACAGAGGTCCACAATTTACTTCTCGATTTTGGAGGGCATTGCAGGAAGCATTGGGGACTCGTTTGGATATGAGTACAGCTTTTCATCCTCAGACGGATGGGCAATCGGAACGGACCATACAGACATTGGAAGATATGCTAAGGGCATGTGTGTTAGACTTCGGGGGTAATTGGGAAAAGTACTTGCCTTTGGCAGAGTTCGCTTATAACAACAGCTACCAGGCGAGTATTCGAATGGCTCCTTTGGAAGCACTTTTACGGGAGGCGGTGCAGATCTCCGATTGGATGGTTTGAGGTCGGGGAAGCTAACTTGGTGCAGCCTGACTTGTTGCAGGATGCATTAGACAAAGTGAAGTTGATAAGAGAGCGTTTGTTGACAGCTCAGAGCAGACAAAAGTCATATGTGGATAACCGAAGAAGAGAATTGGAGTTTTCTGTTGGTGATCAAGTCTTCCTTCGAGTTTCTTCAATGAAAGGAGTGGTGAGATTTGGTAAGAAAGGGAAGCTTATGTTGGAGATTGTGCCCTAGGGCCAATCATTTTATTTGATAAATATGTTGTGAACATATTATTAATTTATGGAAGATAAATTAATGTGTTGTCATATCATTCGCATGTTTACTATGATAACGTCCATGATTAATTATGAGATAATTAATCTAAAATTGTCCCTGGTCGATTATTTTTGTGGGAGCAAAAATGAACTAAGACCAGCATGACCTCGGTGCATGAGATGCACGCACTAGATGCTGGGACGAGAGTCATGGTGCAATTACGTAAGGTGGTTACGAATTGCTGGACTGACTCGGAGAGTCTTGCATGGGTTTAGTCATCAGCTAGTCTCTCCTAGT
>QANZ01007375.1:2740-15072 GCA_003254925.1 Chamaecrista fasciculata
GAGAGAGAGAGAGAGAGAGAGAGAGAGATGAGTAAAAAAATAGTAAGAAAAGATAAAGGAGAGAAAAAGTTGTAAGGGTAATAAAAAAATATTTTTATATGCAATTTACAAATATGCCCTTTGAATATTTTATTATTTTATAGTTAAAAGTAGGTAATTATATATTGGTAGTTGAATAGGGATATGTTAGTAATTAATTTTAGAAGATAAAGGAGAGATAAATGAATGATAAAGGAGGAAAATAAAGGAGGGAGAGATAAAGGTAACACAAACAACATTTGTAACTGTAGATCTGGTATTAAAAGAGTACTGGGAGATAAAGGAAGATAAAGGCACTGTAAAGGGATCCAAACGCAGCCTAACTGCATAAATATATGTGGGTATGTGTACGTGTGGGTACGGATCATGGTCAAATAGTCTTTAATGAACATGAAATTATAAAACACAAGTCATTAATTAGTCCTTTTGTGACCACACCATAGATGGAAGTCTACAACATGGTTCTTGACTTCTTGTATATATTATTATTCCATAAAAGAAAATAAAATTATACTTACTTGTGCATGTCTGGATAATAAATTAAACATTGTTTGGTTCTAAATTTATGCAATTCAATCGAGTGGTAGAGACGACTTATCTATTTTTATTGAGTTTACATATGAAAAAGTTTTAAATCTTTAAGCCGGTTCTCATCTATGCAAGTGTTTGCAAGCCAACAAAGATATTAGTCATTGTTATCTACAGATAAAAAAAAGAATGTTTAGTACCTTTTTAATTACTACGTTATAAAGAGAGAAAATTAAAAGGGACGGAGAGAGAGAGTGTGATCCTATGAAATATAGACATTTCATTTTGATAGTGTGTCGCCGTGTCAGACACTTGTTTGTGTCCGTGTCCAACACCCGTACGACATTTACACGACACATATTCATAAATTTTATAATATAAAATCAATTTTTTGTGACTATATCATGACAAACAATAGAAAATAATATCATATATGACATATATTATGAATATATATTGTAATTTTTAAAATTTTCATCAAATTTATGAATTTGTAATTATTTTTATATATAAATATATGCCGTGTCGTGAAATATAATTTTAAGAATTTGGCTTGTCAGTGTGTCCTTGTCGTGTTCCGTGTCAGTATCCATGCTTCATAGGCTTGATCTCTATATGAGATTATGGCAAAATAGATATTCAACTATGAAGTATAGACACTTTATTTTAAAAGAGTGTCATTGTATCGGATATATGTCTAAACACGACACTCATATAACACATATTCACAACTTTCAAAATATGAAATTGTTTCTCTATGACTTGCATGACAAACAATAGACAAAACAATAGACAAAATGACGCATATGTCATATGGATAAACATAGTAATTTTTAAAGTTCTGGTCAAGGTTTTTGAATATTTAATTATCATCTATATATACATATAAATATATGACATATTGTGTTATATGATTCTAAAAATCTGATGTGTTACTGCTATGTCTCTATTCGTATCATGTCTCGTATTTATATTAGTATTTGTGTTTTGTCATACATCTTCAAATTAAATACAAGCTATTGTAAAGTGCGGATGAAAATTCGTTGAGAAGACTAGACGAGTTACGATACATTTTGGACAATTATTAAAAGGTACACAAAAAAGTCTAAAAACATAAATTTTATATCCGGACTTCAAGCCTTATTTACTTCAGAAGATTCGTTTCTATCAGATAGAATGAACTTTCCATATTGATTAATATCTTTCTCGCATGTACTAAAAATATATATGTTGGATATTTTCTTTGATGATTTGAATGTAAATAAATATTTTTGTCATCCCTTCTTATTTATTCTTTTCAATCCAAGCTATACTGAATTACTGATCTACATTCATCACAAATTCACAATATTCTAGAGTTACACGTCGGGAAAAACTAAATAAAATTTTAGTATTGAGTAAAAATGGTAATTAAAAAGTGACCTATATTGTACACAGTACATACAGTACACACATGCATGACGCACTCAATCAATAATATACCTCATTACATCAGCTTAACCCTTAAAGGAATAAAAAAAAAATCATATATTTAAAGAAACAAATACCCTAACACTCATTATATATTGATCATCATTTCTTAATATGTTAACATATAATAAAGTACAAAGAAAAAAGATAAGTAGTAATACTAACACTCATTTATGGGAAATGGATCGAAAATATCACCTAAAGATTTATCAGCCTATGATACCTCTTTAGGATATCCAGTATCAATATCATCTGTTCTTCTCCCAGCAAAAGATATATAGCGGCTAACTCCTCAAGAATAATTTCGGCTTTAATTCTTCAAGAACCACATTCTGACAGCAAGAGACTAAATGTATCATTATTGATATATATATGTATATATGGTTAGAGGGTTATTTCGGTTCTAAATGTATGTTCTAATGTATATTGTGGTTCTTTATGTTTCAAAACGTTTAAATAGATGGTCTTAAATATTATTGGCAAAATATTTTATTTTGATCTCAAACTATTGAATATGGACATATTTCTCTTATTTCAAGTTTATATATGACGATTCTAGAGCTACGTATTGCTCTCAAAGAGTACATTCTCTATCCAGTTGACACTGCCAATAAACGAGGACAAATTGTTTCTAAAAATAGACCTCTCGTTTCGCGGTCAAATAAGTAAAATTGATCATATTTCTCTCATTTCAAGTTCAAATGCGCTGAATTCAGAGCTATGAGTTACTCTTAACAAGTCCTTTAAATTTGAAATGAGAGACGAGAGAAATATAACCAAATTCAATAATTAGAGACCAAAATGAAATATTTTACCAACATTTAAAACCAATTTGAATAATTTAAAACATGAATGACCAAAATAAAAATTAGGGCATACATTTAGAACCAAAATGACCCTTTAACTTATATATATAACAAGACAGGATTTGAGAATTAATACTCTCACTTGAACTGATCATACCTCTGAGCATTCCTGCACGAATTAGGAAGGGAAGACTTGGAATGAAGCTAGATTTGAAGTGACTGAGTAGTACAATAATAGGCTCTATGCATCATTATATATATATATATATATATATATGGATCAAAATCAGAAGAGATGGGAAGTGGAAGATGAGGTGGTGATGAAACTGGGAATATTAGTATCAATAGTACTATTATTCCATGCATAATTGGCAGTATTATTATTATTACTATAATTAGGAGCCCAGAAATGATGATCATGATCAAAATGATGAGTATTATTAGTTGTAGTAGTAGTAGTACTAAATCCACTAGTACTTCTCCTTGAGGCTTCATCAACTTCAACATTATTATTATTATTAATTCCTGATGATCTCTGAAGAAACTCATAATTATTCAGCAACTCCAATTCCAAATTATTACGGAAGAATGTTGGTGGAAGAACCTGTTGACTATGATGATGATTATGATAATAATCATAAATAATACTGTTGTTGAGGATGCACCCTGAAACGACGTCGTCATCAGCAGGAGTAGTAAATTGAGACTGCATTGGCAAGTGACAATGATTATCATTATTATTATTATTATTAGCGGCGGTTTGTACTGATACTGTTGCTGATGATTCTGCGGCGGTTTTGGTGGGAGACTTAGGTTTTGCTTTGGTTCTTCTGTTCTTTGGGCGGCGGCGACGGCAGCCGCCTCCGACCGGGACGTTCCTCAACGAGCCGCCACGTGTCCAGTAGCGGCGGCAGGTCCGGCAGAAGTGGCGAGGCTGTGAGAGGTTGTAGTTGTTGTAATAACAAAACTTGGTGTTGGTTGATTCACAACGTGGACATTTCAGGGCGGCTTCTGCCGGCTGCGGCGGCGCCATTTTTGCCACCTGGGATCGATCCGCCATTGATCCCGGCCGCATCGTGGTGCTGACAGCTAGCGGTGGCGGTGGTGGGACATGTTGAATCTGGGAGGAAATTAGTGCTCCTGGATGCTGCTGATTTGGTTGCTGAAAGTATAAAAAAACAAAAAGGAAAAAAAGAAACAGAATTGATATGTATGTTTATATATATATTA
Organism: Chamaecrista fasciculata; assembly: GCA_003254925.1. Classification (NCBI taxonomy): domain Eukaryota; kingdom Viridiplantae; phylum Streptophyta; class Magnoliopsida; order Fabales; family Fabaceae; genus Chamaecrista; species Chamaecrista fasciculata. Next base: position 6,814 of record QANZ01007375.1, read on the forward strand.
TGGCATATTCAGGTATTGAAAGGAAGGATTGATAAAGGAGATGGGAATAAATATGAATCTTAGTAGTTTAGGTTAATTTTGTTAATGAGAGAAAGAAACTAAACAAGGAAATAATAGAGAAGCTAAGAAGGGGGAATTTAATGGAAGTTAAATTAAAAAAAAAAAAAAGATTTACCTGTGGAGGCCAGTTGGGAGATGGATCTAGATGATGAAAGAGTGGAAGGGAAGGGAAGACCATGGCTTGCTAGCTAGTTTGTTGATATATACATACAGTCTCAATTAAATTGGCAAGAGAGAGAGAGAATTGGCTTTTTGATCTTTTTCTCTTTCTTTTGGAAAAGTTTGATGGGTTCTTTAATTTGTTTGGAGGGTGTGGGTGGAGAATCACATCAACATATGAGAGAGAGAAGTTGCAGTGTGTTGTGTGTGGCAGCAGCCAGAGAAAGAGAGAGAGAAAGGGAAGGGCTAATTTGGATTGGAGTTAAATTTTTTTTTTGGTATTAATTTCTTTGTCACGGATCCTTCACTTAAAGGTGGGACATATTAAATTTGGATGGAAATTCGAACTCTCACCACTTGATTAATAGACTAAATGAAGAACCACTAAGCATACACTTATGTGATTTTTTTTAATTCTTGGTCAAAGTATAAATTTAGTCTCATATATTTTGCTTAGTTGCCAATTTGGTCATGTATTGCATTTGTTGTCTCATATATGTGCAAAAGGTCCCAATTTGGTCGCATATCATTTTTAATTAGTCTCATATCTTTTGGTCATGTTGCGGAATTGGTCTCATATCTCTTTAAAAGGATTAACCGTTAGTTGTACTTTTTGCAAAAATATATAAGGAACCAAATTTGATATGCAACAAAAAATAAGATATGAGATCAAATTGGGACCTAACCTCAAAGGTAAGGGACCCAAATCACAACAAAAAAAATAAGACTAAATTTAGAATTAAGCTAAAGATATAAAATCAAATTTAAACTTTGACCTTAATTCTGTATTTACTTTTTATGGTAATATAATTGCACTATAAGCTCTTCTCTCTTCTTTTTGTTTTTATTGAAATTGGTGGAATTGGGGCACCTATACTAGTTGCTTATTATAACTTTCTTTTATATTCTTAAAAAAAAAAAAAAGTAATGTTATCAAAATCAGATAATGCATTGAAAAAACTTTTCGGTTACAGGTTGTTTAATTTAATTAATCAAATAAAAAATGATTGAATTAAATGACATTATAAATATATAAATAAAATAAATATTAACTATTTTAAAATAAAATCAATAATTTATACTCAATAAAATATAAATTATAAAATTATTATATAATTTTATAATAATAAATCAATATCACAAATTTATAAATTCATAAATTCATCATTCCACACAAACACAAAGAGATAAGTCATAACATTCGTAACTACCAAATCATACCAAGCATAAACTACAAAGTTTNAAAAAAAAAAAAAAAAACTTAAGAGGTTACAAGTCTTTTCTATCATATATGAATATTTTTTAGCTAGACTAGGAGAACAATATTCAACCCTGATACTAAGTTGAAAAGTTGATAATCTCAATCTTAATTTTTATGATGCGGTATTAAATTTAAGTATGAATATAGATTGTAGAGTATAACATCTTTTGATATTATGTATCATTTAATTATTTTCTCTTAATTCACTAATATATATATATAGAATTTTTTATATTTCCAAGAGCGACAATAAGCATGAAGGACATGCATGTTGAGAGGGAGAGAAAGAGAGAGAGAGAGAAGGGATCAAGCCGACGCAAATTAATTAATCAAGATTATATTTGTGAGTATAGTAAATGTTTTTACAAGTAATTAAGAGAATGATATAAATATAAATAGAATAACAAAAAGGTGATGAGTCATGAAGTCGTGGTGGGGTGGTCTTGGGTGGAAGTGTCACAATCGAATGTACCTTTGTTGCACAACGTACTAGTCTCTTCCACCAAAATTCATGACTCACTGTGTTCATCTTCATTATTTACTAGTATTTCGTGCTTTATACACTTTACCATTTCCCGTAAATTATTCCACATCCACAGATCACTAATGCATTGCATCTACCTTTTGCTGGTGTATATATATATATATAATATTATATATATATATATATATCAAAGTGTACTTTTGGTCCCATAATTTTTTCTTTTGTACTTTTGGTCTCATATCTTTGTAAAATGATTGCAAATTTGGTCTCCTATCACTTTTGGTCTCATATCTTTTAATTTGGTTAGGTTGCAGAATTGATCTCATATTTTTTTAAAAAACATTTACTATTAGTCCTACTTGATTTAAAGATATGAGACAAATTTTATAACCTGACTAAAATTTATGGAACCTAAAAGAATTCGGGCGTACCAGGAACGTCGATTCAAGATACCCACACAAGAAAATTGGTCACAATGACGAACTTGGATTCACATTCACAACAAATGTCACCTCTATAAGAGCAAGACACATAAAACCAAAAGTAGGAGTTGAGAGACTCCTCTGAGAATGAAAAATGATCTCCACGCATGAATGAACTCCCCCCACTTCTTCTGAGACTTATTCGCTTCACAGTTTCACACTCACGTTCTCTCAGCAAAAACCTACTCTCTAGAAACTGCTCCTTTGTAAAACGTGTGTGCGTGTGTGTGAATATAATTATTGTTTTTAATTAATATTAAAAATAATATTGGTGAGATCAAAAAAATTATTCAAAAATTAAAATATTATCTATTCAAAATTATTCAAAAATAATTCTGATAGATATTCCCCGAAATCTCAACCAATTTTATGATGCTTTTAATATTAATTAATTAATCAACTTAATTAAGTAATCAACTCATAAATAATAATATTTAATTATTATACATATATATATATAGGATCACATTTGACTAGGTCCAATCCATCAAGGGTGGACCCATATCTCAACATCTCCCACTCACACTTGGTGGATTGTCGGATTGTCAAAAGTCTCTTCGTCTTCTCTTGTCTTCATACTTGGTGATTTGTCGTGACCGCGTGGGAATGACGTCTTCGTTTAGGTACTTGTACTAGAAATCCTTTTTGTGGGACCAGCACAAGCAACCTTCTCCTTCGTGTAGCTGGAACATAAAAATTATGCCTCAGATGTCCTAAATTTAACTATATACACTTTTCATGACAAATCTAATCCCTCTCAAGTCATTGTTTGACTTAGATTGTCTTCCTTGTATGCTTAGTATCCACACTTATGACGACACAATGTCATAAGGGACATGTCACAGACACTAGCTTAGATGTGTATATTGCAGTTAATCTTCCTTTCGCCCAAATATCATTTAGATATGTATTAGTCGCTTTCCTAGCATAGTACCTTACACTGCATCACTCATGATCGCAGGAAACAATGCTAAAGTAGTAGACAATAAAGCATACCCTCATGGTATTGCCAAAATTATAAGGACATCAATGGGAAGATGATTCCTCCCAAGGACTCACACAGCAATGAACCAGGGACCATTCACTTGCTTCCCTTTTTATGCGGTTATCTGAACACATGTGGTATGAAACAAATGTTACGGTGTTACTCTTTTCTTTAAGAGCATACATTATTTTAAAGAAATTTATTAACACCGTACAGACTTAAGTCTAGATACTCTCAGCACCTAAACTTAAATTCTTCAACTCATCATATGACGTTAATATTGAAGAGTTTGTTGTCTAGCTACAGGTATCATGGAAGTGGGTTTCCATGTAACGATCCAACTTTATTTATATGGACCTCATCTTGACTAGCTACACATTAGTCAAGCCGACATATAATTTGTGCTTCTTCTCTACCATGTCAGCTCTATTAGTTGTTTTACTGGTGAACACAAATGTCTCATCTTTGCTCACTCCACTTGAATACCAAAGGCAGTTGCTCGTGTGATGAGAGAGTCAACTTTTCTACCTGTACGACATACTAGACATTGTATACACTTAAACACATAAAAATATGATGACAGAACAACACAATAACATTACTTAAAAAATTAAGTGTGTTACATAAAGTCTACATATCATATTTTCCGCATGCCTAGTGCTAGCATGTGTTCTTTAAAAACCTTCTCTCCTATTGGTTTTGTCAAGGGGTCTCCTATCATACATTTGGTTGAAATGTATTTTATAGTCATTATCTTTTGTGCAATGTAATCTTTGAAAAAATTGTACTTGATGTCAATGTGCTTAGTCTTGCTATGATACATAGGGTCTTTTGTGTAGGCTATGGCTGCAGTGTTGTCACAGTATAGCATCACTAGATTAGTACTATCATTTCCAAATCCAAGATGTTCTATAAACCTTTTCAGGCACAAAGCCTCTTGAATTGTAGATGTGCATGCCAAAAATTCAGCCTCCATTAAATGTAAGGCAATGCATGTTTGCTTCTTACTACAACATATGGCGTCGTTGTTGAGCAAGAAGGTATAACCTGAAGTTGAGCTCTGTTCCTCTTTGTCACCGCCTACATTGGCATCGAAGTATCCAACAAGGTGTAAACCACTTCCTTCGTAGGACAATGCGTAGTCATCTACCACTTCCTCAGGGCTACACCGGTAGCTACTGGGGTACCAATGGGTTTGTAATCTACCATGTTGAAACGTTCCAGGATCTTATGAATATAATTCTCTTGTGAAAGAGAGAGAATTCGCCTCGAACGATCTCTTTGGTTTTTAACTCCAAGAATGTAATGATGGAGATTGTGCCCTAAGGCCAATCATCTTATATATATGTTTTGTTTTAACATATGGTTTTTGATTAATTTATAGAGATAAATTATGTTGTTATCATATTATTAGCATGTTTACTATGATAGCGTCCTTGATTAATTATATGATAATTAATCTAAAACTGTCCCTGGTCGATCATTCACGTGGGAGCGTAAATGAACCAAGACCAGCATGACCTCGGTGTATAGAGATACATGCACTAGATGCTTCTCGAGAGTCATGGTGCAATTATGTAAAGGGTTACAAAGAGTTGAACACGGGAACATTGCTGGCTGTTGAGATGGTCACACATCTCAAGGAAACGTTCCAGAATCAGGGGAAAGGGAAGGGCAAAGGAAAGAGGAAAGGAGACGCCGAGTTTGGTGGGACCAAGCCAGCGACTAAGCCTAACCCACTACCTACCAAGAAGGCAAGGCCTTCAAAGGATGCAATTTGCTTTTTAAGAAATTGCAAATTGTATTGGGAAGATCAAAAGAAAAAAAAGGAGAGATGAGATCTCTACTTCTGGTATCTTCGTTATAGACGTTCACTTGTCTACTATAACCGCTTGGGTATTAGATACAGCATGTGGTTTTCACATTTGATGTGAAGGGTCTTAGAGACAGTAGAAAGCTGGACAGAAGCGAGATGGGCCTACAAGTGGGCAATAGAGCAAGGGTTGCTGCTGTTGCTGTGGGAACATGCGAGCTTGTTTTGCCCTCTAGGCTTATTGTGATCATGTACCTTTTTTAAAGTTCAAACAATGCTTCTCTTTCTTATTTGATAAGGAAGGTTTTGCATGTGTTCACTGAAAAGAATGGTGTTCAATTTATAAAGATAATGTTTATTTGCTTATGTGATTTGCGAGATAAACATTACGTCTTGAAATTGAAACGACAACATGATGAAAAAATCTATAACACCGATACGAAAAGGATTTAGGTTAGCGAACCTAATCCTACATACCTTTGGCATTGTTGTTTAGGCCATATAAACGAGAAACGCCTAGGGAAGCTCCATAGAGATGAACTTCTAAGCTTGTTTGATTTTGAATCATATGATGCTTGCGAATCTTGTTTACTTGAAAAAATGACAAAGGCGCCTTTCACTGGCCACAGTGAGAGGGCATCTGACTTGTTGGGGATCATACATAGTGATGTATGTGGACCCATGAGTATTCATGCTAGAGGAGGTTACTCCTACTTCACTACGTTTACTGACGACTTCAGTAGGTATGGCTATGTCTACCTAATGAAGCATAAGTCAGAGTCTTTTGAAATGTTCAAGAGATTTCAAAATGAAGTTGAGAACCAACTTGACAAGAAAATCAAGATCCTTCGATCTGATCGAGGAGGCGAGTATTTGAGTCAAGAATTTGTTGATCATCTTAGAAGCTGTGAGATGGTCTCACGACTTACCCCTTCTGAAACCCCATGGGGATGGTGTTTTCGAGAGGAGGAATCGAACTCTATTTGATATGGTTCGATTTATGATGAGTCAAACTGATCTTCCGCCATCCTTTTGAGGATATGCTTTAGAAGCTGCCGCGTTCACACTTAACCGTGTTCCGTCTAAGGCAATTTAGAAGACACCATATTCGATATGGTGTGGGAAGAGTCCCATAGTGTCTTATCTCAAAATTTGGGGATGTGAGGTTTACGTTAAGCAACAAGCTAACGATAAACTGTCTCCCAGATTCCTCAAGTGTCTGTTTGTGGGATACCCCAAGGAAACGAGGGGGTATCATATTTACTGCCCGTCTGACAACAAAGTGTTTGTAGTCAGAAGATAATTCCTTTTAAAGGATTTTTGTTTCCAATAGAAACAGTGGGAGTAAGGTAGATCTTGAAGGAGTTCAAGATCCACAAGACACACTAGAGGCGCAGACGGAAACTAGAGAATAGCCACAAGGTGTTGTGGAAGCTCCTCTAATAACACAAGAACAACGAAGTTCTGATAGAACACGTTCTCAACCTCAAAGATATGGATCTTTGGTCATTGAGAACAAGGATGTGTTGCTCATGGAGCGTGGTGAGCCAACCACCTATCAAGAAGTTATCGTGGATCCCAACTCTGAGAAATGGGTTGAACCCATGAAGGCTGAGATGCAATCTATGTACGACAACAAGGTATGGACCTTGGTCGCTCCACCCGAAGGGGTAAAACCTGTAGGGTGCAGGTGGTTTTCAAAGAGAAAACAGACATGGATGGCAATGTCAACGTCTTCAAGGCGAGGCTAGTTGCAAAAGGGTTTACTCAACGTCATGGGATGACGAAACGTTTTCCCCAGTTGTAATGGCCGTATCCATTAGGATCCTGCTTGCCGTAGCCGCATATTATGACTATGAGATATGGCAAATGGATGTCAAAACAACATTCCTTAGTGGAAGGCTGCCCAAGGATGTGTACGTGACACAACCTAAGGGGTTTGTATGTCCAGAGGAACCAGTAAAGGTATACAAGCTTCAGAAATCCATTTATGGATCGAAGCGAGTATCACGGAGTTGGAATCATCGTTTTGATGAGGTAGTCAAAAGAGTTTGGCTTCTTACAAAACGCTGACGAGCCTTGTGTTTACAAGAAGGTTAGTGGGAGCACAATTGTGTTCTTGGTGCTATATGTCAATGACATATTGCTCATTGGAAATAATGTTCCAACCTTAGAGATTGTGAATCGTGCTTGTGAAAATCTTTTTCAATGAAGGACTTAGGAGAAGCTGCCTATATTCTAGGCATTAAGATCTATAGATAGATCTGGTAAGCTTCTTGGATTGAGTCAGAGTACATACTTGGATGAGGTACTGAAGGGGTTCAGTATGCAAGACTCCAAGAAGGGATTCATCCCGATGAATCAAGGATTGACCCTGAGCAAAAAACAGTGTCCCAAGACACTTGTTCAGCGAGGGCGCACGAGTGGCATCCCTTATGCTTCGGCAATAGGATCCATCATGCTGTGTACTCGACCCGATGTGTCGTTTGCCCTGAGTGTGACAAGTCGGTTCCAATGAGACCCTGGTGAGTATCATTGGACCGCTGTCATAAGCATCCTTTTTACTTAGGAAGAACTAAGGATGAATTCTTGGTTTATGGTGGAACTGATGTGTACTTGGTTACACAGGTGCCCATTTTCCAAACCAACCAAGATATATTTAAATCGCCGTATGGATACGTGTTTCTCCTGAATGATGGCATCGTGAGTTGGAAAGGTTCCAAGCAGAGCACGATTGCTGATTCTACAACAAAGGGTTGGTCGCGTGGAGACGCAGACCGTAAAACTAGTGTCTGAGGTGTGATTGGTGGTCATCCTGTGGAGACAGGAAGACGCCAAATGGGATTGGATCCCCACTGATGTTCCGACAGTGATATATATATATATACACTCAGACGTGGTCACCTAGAGATGGTGATATCAAGATATGTAAAGTAGCAGTCGTGGATAATGTTGCCAATCCTCTTACGAGATCCCTAGCACAGGTCTTACATGAGCGTCATGTAATGTCAAATG